>MU183036.1:119168-133995 GCA_016904865.1 Pissodes strobi | reverse complement strand
AAAATAAAATTCGATCTCGTTCATCTCCTACTGCGGAGCCTATAGGTTTTTTTTTTAATGGCAGTGGCACACACATACTAAAGGGAGACCCTATGGCGCTCGACGAGCGGTGTGTGTGCGAAGATGTTGATTGACACGGCTCTTGAATATTTGTAAGTTGTAATTAGTGGGAAACAGATGTTCTGGGAGTGAGTTCCACAGTGATGAAGTGCGACAGACAAAGGAGTTCTTGTAAAGCGATGTTCTAGGAGTTTCTAGTTGTACGACGAACTGGTGCGCTCTTGCCGTCTGTCGTGACTGTCTGACAGGAGCTGCCAGGGGCGGGATGAGGTGGGCCAAATCCTGGGAACATCTGCCGTGAAAGTATCTGTAAAACAGAGATATCTCGGCTACATGTCTGCGGTGTTCCAGACTATCTAGATTTCGGGTCAACTCCGGGTCGCCGACGAGACGCACTGCTCTCTTCTGTATGGAATCCAGCAGCTTTAGGATGTGCTTTGGTGCGGCACCCCAGATATGTGAGCAATATTCTAAGCACGGTCTTATTTGCGCTTTGTAGAGCAAGAGCAACTGCTGCGGTGTATAGAGTTTTTTGTTGCGAAATAGCCCACCAAGCTTCTGGGAGGCTGATTTTGCGATGTTAGCAACGTGGTCATGCCAGGACATATTGCTGTTGACCGAGATGCCCAGCAGTCCGATTGACGAGGATGAAGGAATGGTCGACCCTGCCATAATAATGTCAGGGCCCGCTGTATTGGCCCTCTTGGTAAACGTGGCTGCTTGGGTCTTTGCTGCATTGACTTGGGTCTTTGCTGCAAATTTCACGTATATCCAAGCTGTCTCTTGTTCGGTCTAGGTCGAGCTCACGTTCCCGCTTAATTAAAAAGTAAATTAAAATTTATAACATAGTCCCAATTCACTAATTTCCAGTCTATTTCATTCTAAAGAAAGAAATGACCTTGGCAATATCGGAGAATAGTATTCTCCAAGTATTTACCAGTCCCTTACTCCCCCAAAGGTGACGTAAAATCTAAATTTTTTTTTTGGGGGGGGGGGGGGGTTTCTGGCCGGTCCCCTCCGTCTTCGTACCGAATACGAACTCGCTAGCTCGATATTTACCTTAAAAAACTGGTAGGAGACGGATATCCGGTAGGTTTCATGTAAAAAGACGTTTGGAAGCGTTTTCCTCCGAATTAATATTTACGCCCGAGTTTCCACTTTCGAAAAGTTTGTCTCCTACCACGGAACCTATTGGCGGTAGGCTCCTGCCAATGTCAGACTCGAATTCGCCGTAGTCGAAAACCCCCCAATTCGAATTTCAGCCGATTATCTTCAAGAACTCTTTTGGATGCCTAAATAGGCACCGGTAGGTTCCTAATTTTTTTTTCGCGTTTAAATCGCTCTGCTCCGAACTGCTTCAACGACGGTCATCGATTTTGGCGGAATAAAAATTTCTGGAACCTACCGGGTAGGTTCCACGGTCTCCTACTGTCCGCGTACCAAATTTCACGTATATCCAAGCTGTCTCGTGTTCGGTCTAGGTCGAGCTCACGTTCCCGCTTAATTAAAAAGTAATTTAAAATATATAACATAGTCCCAATTCATTAATTTCCAGTCTATTTCATTCTAAAGAAAGAAATGACCTTGGCAATATCGGAGAATAGTATTCTCCAAGTATTTACCAGTCCCTTACTCCCCCAACGGGTCGCCAGTTTGAATGATGCATAAACCTTGTTCCTGCCCGACATATTTATGCCACACCTCTTTAAAAATGAAATCTTTACTTACCAAGTGCAGATTATCGTCAACAGAGGGCAAAATATTTTAACTAAATATTTTAAATGAAACTATATCTTTGCGCCATCTAACAGAGTTTTTGTGAGTTACTTAGGTTTGGAGAATTTCGTTCATTAAAATTATCTTAATAGTCTTTTATTATAAAATGCTAACATGAACTAGTAACAAAATGCATCCATGATCAAGTCATACTTCATCGAGGTCTTTTTATCATCTTGAGTATTCTAAGCCTAAGCTAAAAAATACAATAAATACACACCACAATAAAATATAATAAAACAAAAACTGGCGGCGTCAAAATTAACTAATACCTAATGTAACAAAACTTTCTATAAAAATTGCAATAATAGCATATTGAAATACCGTGATATATGGTCACACGATTTAAAATCAGGGTGATCGAGAAATCACGTTTAACGACAACGGCGTTCTCGAAAATCGCTCATCTCTGATGGCATAATAAAAGGGTGTAAAAAAATCTTAAGGATATGCAGTGGTGGTGTTGAAACATAAAGTAAACAGCACGGGTAATAAGTTTCGAAAAGAATGCGATAAAAAAATTTGATTTCACTCAGCCCCTATCAAAACAGTTAAAAACAAAACTACTGCTATTGACGGCCTTCGTCGCCACCTGTTTTTGTAGGGTTTTTCCCCTCTGCCGCTCAGCCGTCGAACTGCATCAGCGACAAGTCCGACTGTACATCATACCAGATACTTTAAAATGTTCTTTAGATATATACAACACCAAACTTAAACCTTACTCATGGATCTAGCATTCAGTCTCAAACTAATTTGCTTATTTTTTAATTATACAGATGTATATTAATATGACTTGTGTTTACCTTTCTGTCAATTTCGCTCAAGTCCATAATCTGCTCAGGTTCTTTAGAAGTCCTTATGACGAGGCTTTCGAGCGCGGGACGTAGTGCGACTATTTCCGATGCCACTTGCGGATCCATGTCTAAATTTATCCAGTTGTCTAATCGAACTACTCCATCAATCCAGTCAACCTGAATACATTGAAATTATTAACCTTGAATTAATATGATTGAGTTCTTACTAAAAAAAACTTCACAAACGCTTCTTCATTAACGTATTTTATTTCCAAAATTTTAGCTCTTATTGCAAAACATCCAACAGCTGTCAAATTGCTTGTTGGACAAAATTGCTATTCGAATTTTTTTACTTTTGATATTTTTGTTTATTTCGCATGGGTTATGCATTAAATAAATTATGAAAACAATAAACGATTTTGGATGTAAAATGAGTAATAAAATTTTAATGACCACTCTCACAGTCGAACAACACCTACCTTCCTTGACCCAAATAATAACAGGTGAATAGGTGTAATCATAGACATCTGCTTACAAGATACTGCTCTGGTACGAATTTTTTCTCCAAATACAAAGAATGGATAAGCGAAATTTTGTTCATAGTTGCTGCAATTTACTGAAGTTTTGTGAATTAAAGCAGCTTTACTCTCTGTTGTCAAAACCTGAAACAAAGAATTATTATTTATCATACACCGCCTATTATTGGTAAACTATTATGAAATAAAAAAATGAATTAAAGTATCAATGCAATCTATATGAAACACTGCCCTGCCTAAATAATGATGCGCCTAAACTTTTGGATTCAGTTTGCGGTTACATAACCTCTGAGGTGATTCTTTTTTTCTTTATTTTATAGGTCTATTATTTGGCATTCCAGAAAATACACCTAATGTAGCAATATTGCAATGTCGAAGTTTTCAAAAGGAAAAAAAAATAGAACATAGTAGCTGTCTCGATAATGCCACCTTCAGGGTTTTTTTTTTGCTAAGAACGAAAATATACCTCAGAATATGACAAGTCGAGTTTATATTAAAAGTGTTAGTTATCAGGATCACTATTTATTCATTACTAAACGAATTAGGTGAGAATTTCATGTCTCTAGAGCAGTCCACCACCACATTAGTCCGCCTCAAAATGCAGAAAGTTAGTTGCAGAGGCAGCGGAGGAATGGAACAATATTCCACTTCGTCAATGAAATACATTTACTTAAAAATTTGACTATTTTTTTTCCTTAGGTTGTTTTTATAACTTTTTTCAAGATTTTAAAAATATTATTATTGCGAAAAATACATTGAGAATGAACCATACTTCAAAAAAACATTTATCATTGTATTCGAAAAGAAAATTATAAAATATCGGTGGGCTCAAATCCTTTTGTTGTTGTGTGTACTTGAAGAATATGTTAAACAGCTAGTAGTTAAATACCTTTCGTTTTTCCTTATGATAGCAGACATTGGGGTAGAGACCATAACACATAAATGCCATTATAACGTCCAATCTTGGATCGGGTCCTACAGTTTCCATAGGCAGCGGGGTCATTGTCTCTTCTGGAAAACCACAGTTATTCAGGATCTGTTGCAGTTGATGCTTTGCTTCCCAGGTGACTCGCATGGTTGGCATACTTATACCCTTAAAGTCGCAAAAACGAATTTCAGCTTCTTCGCCACCCTGCCTGGCTTGGTCCCACAGCTAAAAAGATTACATTTAAATGCACTTTATATTTCTTACGTAAAAAGTGCGTACATTCAGAGCTGCCAATATGTGTACTAAAAATTTTCAAAACGCAAAAGTGTTTTCAGTACATAAATTAATTGAATATTCGACTACTGGTAAGTTGCGATAAAATATGACCTAGCACTCGATTTGTCATCATATCTGAATTCAGGAATATATTCAGATTTCCGAGACGACACTTTCCTCATTTTCTGACGAGCGCCGATTTATTTGAAATAAACATGTTTTGCTTCTTAAAAAATCGTGTGAAAAACAATGTTGCCAAATAACCAGTCCGTCCGTAAGTAATCAAAGACGGCAAATGTCCGATAGCGGTGACTCTAGACACCCAGAAAACTCGAAAAAGGTTAAGGTTACCAATAACAAAAATACAACAACAAAACTCGACCACCGAATCGACGTCAAAATCTTCCCCAGAGTCCTCTAAAAAGTCCACCGAGGGGGGAACTGTGGTACCGGTGAAGGACAAATCTAATGTCAATAAACCAACGGACGAGGCCAATAATAACAAAGGACCAATATCTGTTGAACCGGAAACTATCCAGGAAGTAGGAGAGCCTTGGATCTTGGTCAAGAACAAGAAAAAATGTAAAAATTCTCATTCTTTTCCACCCCGTCCTACGCCAAAAATAGGTACTAATACTAATGAGTCAACATTGAAAATGGCCCAAGTTTGCAAAATAAAAAGAGTCTGGTTATATGTATCAGGTTTTGAACCAAGTACTAGAGAACTTGATATCATTGAGTTCCTCAACAGTCATAGTTTGGGTGAAAATTGTATTTGTAACAAAATGTCTACTACAAATGCAAAAGTAAAAAGTTCCTTCAGACTGGGCGTACCGGAAGATAAGCATCATGAAGTAATGGCATCTGAGCTGTGGCCGGAAGGCATCTTGATCAACCATTTTCACAATTCACAGAGGAACCAGGGTTCCACAAGGAGACAAATAAACAAGCCAACGTAATCCGCTTGTTTCATATTAATATTCAATCAGTCGGCAGAAAATTAATGAACTAGAAGCTTTCATTGAGGATTTGAATACTAACATTATTTGCCTCAGTGAACATTGGCTATGTGAATCTGAGGTGCAGGGGCTTCAGCTAGCCACACATAAATTGGCCACCTCTATCTGCCGAAAAGATCATCGAGGAGGAGGCGCTGCAATTTTGCTTAATAAAAATTATGATTTTACAGTTGTAAATGAAATCAATGCTATGTCGATTGAAATATGCTGTATATATTTAAAGAAACTTAAACTTTATATAATATCACTTTACCGATCACCATCAGGTTTATTTCAGGTGTTCTTGGATGCTGTTGAGGGGGCTCTCGACTTTGTCCGGGGGGACGGTCATGTCCTTATGGCCGGAGATTTTAATGTTTATTTTGGCAGTGAATCGGAAAATAGTAAGGCTCTCTGTAGTCTTATTAACTCTTTTGGTCTATTTCAGATGATTAATCTACCAACTCGTCAGAGTCGTTGCCTTGACAATGTTTTCTCTGATCTGGAGGAAAAGAACTACTGGGTCTCGGTGGTTGACTCTGCTCTATCTGATCATCTTGGTCAACTTGTGAAATTCCAACTTCCTCATAAAAAAGGTAAGCCTGCATATTCTAAGACAGTCTATAGACCAATTTCAATGGAAGGTAAAATGGCCTTTTATTCATTTGTCGAACAATTGGATTGGGAATTTCTTAAGTGTAACTACTTGACTGTGGAAGAAAAATTTACTCTCCTTCAAGACTCCTTGACGGAGGCATTTCTTGTTTCTTTTCCAGAGAGAACCTATCAGAAATTGAACGATCAGAATCGCACTATTAATTGGTTTACTGATGTGGTAAAATCAATGAGGGAAGTTCTTAATTTTTTGAAGAATTTATATAACCAGACTCCTTCTGATGCTCTAAAAATCCAAATAAATGAATATAAAAAAAGTATCATTCTGTTCTTAAAGAGGCCAAAATTGCTTCCAATGACAACCTCATTAGCAACTCTACAAACCCAATTAAATGTATGTGGAATATCATTAATGAGTATGGTGGAGTTATAGATGATAGTCCAAAATATGATGTTTCACCTGATGATTTTAATAACTTTTTTGTCAACATAGCTCCTGATTTGCAGAGTCAATTAAATGGTTCTAATCTTGATCCAGTTGATTATCTGAACATACAGCAGATGGGAGAGTTCACTTTGGCGAGGCTAGTTTCAATTACATACGAGACATTATTACCAATCTAAAGAATAAAAAAAACCAGGGATCTCTTTGGCCTGACCACTGAGCATCAAAAACATTATTCTTATACCCCAAAAAACTCATCAATTCCTGCATCAGAGCAGGTGTGTTCCCGTCACTCCTTAAGAGAGCCATGGTGGTACCAATTCATGAAAAGGGGACCTATTTCATTACTTCCTGTTTTGTCAAAGGTTTTCGAGAAGTTTATGGCCTTTCGTATAGTTAGTTTCTTAGAGGCTCACAATCTACTAAAACCCCAACAATTTGGCTTTAGGAAGGGAGGTAGTACAACTTTGGCCGTTTTGAATCTTGTGTCGCAAATTCAGGAGGTGTTTGAGGGTAGGGGATACTTGTCGGCTGCATTTTGTGATTTAAGCGAAGCCTTCGATTGTATTCCCCATGACCTGCTCTTACAAAAACTGTGTAAATACAAATTTGATGAAATCAGTGTACATCTTATATCTAGTTATCTATCCGGCCGATTCCAGGTTGTGAATGTTGGTGGTGTGAGGTCGTCAGAGAGAGAGGTAAAGGTGGGGGTGCCACAGGGCCCTCTATTATTTCTAATTTACATCAATGATTTGCCTGGCATTGACCGCATTAACAAATATACACTCTTTGCGGATGATACCACCATATCCAGCACTGGTCTAGAGATTGTTGTAGCGGATGCAGCCTCAAGTGAGGCACTTAATACTGCAGTGGATTGGTTCACAGCAAACCGGCTCTTTTAGAATGTCCAAAAAACCCAGAAAATGATATTTTCTATGAGGCAGCTTCCTACTGAGTGTGAAGGTGTGTATGTGGAGTTCCTTGTGCACCTGGATGCAAGACTGCAATGACTGCATTTCAGCTAAGTTAAGCTCTAACATATTTCTTTTGCGTAGGCTCGCTGATAATGTTCCTAGTTCAATTCTATTGCAGGCTTATTTCTCTCTTTGTCATTCTCACATTGCGTATGCCATATTAATTTGGGGACATGCACCTGGAACCATGAATGTTTTTCGGGTACAGAGAAGGGCAGTAAGGGTTGTGGGGGGTTTACAGTACAGCGAGGATTGCCATTCTGCATTTGTCTCTCTTCGGATATTAACGTTACCGTCTATTTTCATTTTAGAGTGCCTGTTATTTGCGCAAACTAGGCTTAACCAACTAGTTAAGACATTCCGACTTGCATAATCATGACACTCGCAGGAGACATGACTTGGTGTCCACTTACAGACGTCTTGAGAGACGTAGGGATGGTCCCCGCTGTTTGTCTCTGATATTTCATAATAAGCTTCCCCAAGTTGTCAGGGAGCTCCCCCTTGCAGCATTCAAGAGGATAGTAAAAGTTTCTTATCAGCAGAGCTTTCTATAGTATTGACGAATATTTAAATTTTAATATTGATCTGTCATATTTTGAAACTTTATTGTCTAATTTTTGTAAAGTCCGTTCAAGTCTATTGCGCTGTTACGTCATATCATTCCATCTTTTTTTATGCAATGAACGTATGTACTAAATTGGTCCGTCAAATTGGAATCTTTGACATCGATTGGCGTCAATGTAAAAATATCATAACGAAACAGATTTAATTCATTTATTGATTTGTTGGTAGTTGGTTTGTGTTTTACGCTAATAATTGCTAATAAAAATCGTTTTGAGATGCCCCACCGGTTCAGTGAGAAAGAGCAAGCTTTAATTTTAAAATTGGTGCATTATTTCACACGTGAAAAAGATGCTAGTATGCCACTTTTACCCTGGAAAGCTGTACACAATGTAAGTAATATATATATTTTTTATTTATTTGATAATACTAAAAAAATGATATCTCTAGAAAAAATTTATTTTTGAATATTTTTGATGTGTAAACATCTTACGCGGCGATATGAGGACAAATCTCGGCAAATGAGACGGAAATGCGCCAACCAATTCTAGCCGCTAGGGCGGTATTATATACAATTTTGCCATTTAAAATCTTTTTAAATGGATTTTAGACTATAAAAAAACATATTTTAAATGAAACGAACCGTCAAAAGTATTATTTTTTAATTGTTATATTCGTAGTGTATTTGGATCCATAGCACAGCATATTCTTAATGGACGGTTGAATTTAAAATGAATTTTCGCTTCAAAATCCACGACAAATTCGTCCGAAGCCATGACTATCGGCGTAAAAAAGTCCGAATTTTCGGATTTTTATACAATTTTGCCATTTAAAATCGTTTTTAAACGGATTTTAGACCGTAAAAGGCATACTATTATTTTAAATTAAACGGACTGTCAAAAGTATTATTCAGATGCCCAGACGCTTAAAACAATATTGTCATAGCCCTCTTCTAGAATTTGAAAAAGATGGTTTTTGACTTTCCCAAATCAAAGGATATCGGCGCACGATTACTAGGTAAATAAGCTGTTATTCCTGGTGGCATTATATTTGCCACTCCGAAGCTGCCATAAGTAATAAGTATGTAAAATTGATAAAAACGGAACGTGCTTTGGAATAGAAAACAGGTACAGAGACATCTTTTGGTTAGTGTAAAAAATAACGTACGAGTCTATCTAAGACGTACGGATCTTTTCTTTTGACGTCAGAAATTCTGACGTAACAGCGCAATAGCCTTGAATGGACTTTACTTAGTCCAGTCCAGTTATGTTATGCTAGTTATATATTTTACTTGTTCTCAAATTTTGACTCTTTTGAATGTTTGTCAACTGTTTTAGTTGTAACTTTTAGTAATTTTTCTTTTTACTGACGTGTTTAAATACTCTTTTGTATATTGGCACTAATAAATAAAATAAAAAATATTTGAAAAGTAGCCAAGGTTGCGAGAGTTTGACGTTTATTATTCATCATTATGATAAAAAAAAATTTCAGGTTATTCGCGACCCGCACCGTTCCGTTCGACAATTACCATTTACCGGAACGTATCGACGTTAATCAGGCGATTACCGCTGTATACCTACCGGTAGATACCGCTACAATTATCGTAAATGCCCAATGATTTAGCTAACTCACTATTATCAGGGTCTATAGATGAAATCCTTAATTGCGAAACTTAACAAGTCCAAGTGTGGGAAAAATTGAGTTATTAATATCATTGGGTTAGTTACGGAATTGATTTGTTACTTTTTGCTGAAAACAACATTACCAGCTAATATATATCAACCCAATGATATTAATTCACTTTTTCCCACGCTTGAACTTAAGTTAAGTTTTGCCATTAAGCACTTAATCATCTCCTGATGATGCTAAATGGTTAGCGAAACGCGCGTCGAGTGCAAAAGTTCTGTTTCGGTACTGTGGATAAAACTCTGTTTTAGGACTATTATATTCAGATGAATTCAGATTTACAAACAATGGAGTGTTCAATAGGCAAAATACAAGGTACTGGTCAACAATAAATGAGCATAAAATCAGAGAAGGGAATTTCCAGCAAAGATTTGTTGTAAACATTTGGGTCGAGATAGTATGGTTTTCCAATGACAATTGAGTAGTGAGTGATGTTTCGGGTTCCTTTAAAACGAAATTGAACAATTTCTGGAATAATTACCACTAGCAGTAAATGAGGCGCTCTATTATCAATAAGGCGGAGCCCTTCCCATAATGCCTATATGTACCTAGTAAGAGACTATTTAGAAGAATGGTTCGGACAGCGGGTTATTGTAACTAATGGTAGACAACGATGGTCTCCGAGATCGCCAGACCTAACACCATTAGATTTATTTTTGTAGGGATGTTCATTCATATTGTTGTGTTAGGACAACTTACCTAATGAGCTTTATTGTGAGAATACATATTTACATAAAATAAATGTAGTAATTATTTTGATATTACTGAATATACTTTTGATACACTATTTTTGCGTTTATTTATTAATTGGCAGATGTGTATAAATGCTTCAAAATTTGAATAACTGTTATTAAAAAAAAAAAGTAATTATTTACCTCAAAAGCTGTTAACATAGCAACATGATCAGAATGTCTATCTCCAGCTAGAGCTCTCTGATGACCAGCCAACCTCCTCTGGCCCATATCTAACGTGAAAATTTCGGGAAATGTAGAAGAATTTGCGGCCATAGTTGCCAAAGGACCACCACACATAAAAATGCAACCTAGTACCATCATTTTCCCTAGCCTGGGTTCAATGGGAAGTTTAGCAATTATACGACCTAATGGTGTTAGTTCATCATTTTTATCAAGACATTTCATTTCTCTCAGAAGCACTTCCGCTTCGATAACAGCATCCAATGGCGGTGGCTCAATAGCTTTAGACAAGAAATGCCCAATTCCTCCTAATCTTAACAACTTTATACTAAGCGCTAGTTCGTGTAGCGGAGTTCTAAACATCTCGGGAGTCATGTGTTCGTCCAGCTTATCATATCTTGCCTTAGAACATAAATGGAAGCAAATACCAGGCCTAACACGGCCAGCCCGTCCTTTCCTTTGCTCTAAGTTGGTTCGTGATGCCCAAACGGTAGCATAGCTAGTCATGTTGTTGTGGGAAGTGAACATTTTAATTTTAGCTTTGCAGCTATCAATTACAAATACTACATCGTCGATGGTAATTGATGTTTCAGCAATGTTCGTAGCTAAAATAACTTTGGTCACATGCGATGGTACAGGCAAGAACACTTTTCGTTGGTCCTCCCGGGGAATCTGCGAGTGGAGAGGCAAAATTAAGTACTGTTGTCCTCCGAAAACGGGATGACTTTGTAAGTGTTTCATCATTGCGAAGATTAAGTTCCAACCAGGCAAAAACACCAACACAGCTCCTAAAATCAGTAAATTAATATTTAGACTGGCAGCTATATTTTTACTGAATTGATAAAAATGTATTTAATCAGATAAAAATTAAAATATTATTAAATAGCATTAATAATTTGTTTTATATTCAATTATAAACCACCTTGCCTCGAACTAAGAGAAATATTATAAAAATAAAATATGATGACATTGAATTATTTATATCAATGAATTAATTCCATATTATTCACAACTAAGAGGAAACTGTCGAAATTTAATATTTAGAAAATCGTTAGCTTCAATATCAGGAGATATCGTGGTAACATACAGAGAGGATTTATTTTTCTCAAAATATTTCACTTGAGCTACCTGGGATCTAAAACATCGAGAAGTACAAAAATATATGATGAACTTTTTTGTATAAGCTTTCTCATTTTGTTGTATATGAGAAAGGAATCGCATATTTTAACTTTGTAACGGTCTTCTTTGAAACAAACAAAAATCAAAATAAAAGTGGAAATATTCTGATAGTAATATGCAAAGCTATTGTGTGTACGGCAAGTTCACATTCATTAACATTTTGATTAGAACTTGTTCAAAATACAGTAAATATAGTAAATTTTTTATTTGAAAAGTCGGTAAGGAAGAATTTTTGAAGGAGTTCAGTTTCCTAAATTATCAAAATCAGCAATTTGCAACGAAAAATATTAAATATTTAACTAAAGTCTGAAAAAGTTGAACGATTGTTTTCTATAAATGCTTAAAATAATTCGAATATTGAAATAAGATCACAAAATCTATGATACAAATGAAAAATAATTAAAAACATATTTGCATATGCACTTTATTCATGTACAATTGTTTCAAAAAATAAGCCAAAAATGAATAACACTCTGGCATTTTTCAATTGCAAATATGACGCATATTATTGATAAATGAGTTATATAACTTGTTTAAAATTAGAGTATTCAGCCTAAAAAATTAAATGTTTATTTTACCTGGAATATCTTGTTTTTTGATATATTGCAAAAGAGCCTCCATAAGCTCAAAGCTGATCTCTTTCTCGTTCAACCTAGACATGGCGGTTTTCGTTTGCATTGAATATTGTGCGCCAATGACCGTATTCAAATTTTCATCGCTGTCGTCGGCGACTGTATCTTCATCGCCTTCATCATCTTTCTTGGATCTATTCTTCTTTTTCTGTTCCATCGTGGGAGCAAAACCGGTTAATTCAACGCAATCCTCTAAGAAATACTGCTTGATCGGGAAAGCTCTTCCTTCAATCTCAAGAACAGGGCAGTTATTAAAATACTTGGAAAATAAGGAGGTGTCGATAGTAGCACTCATCAATATAACTCTTAAATCTGGATACGTGTGAATCATGTCGCGAAGTACTACCATAATAAAGTCACTGTTAACGTCCCGCTCGTGAATCTCATCTACGATTACGTGGCTTACACCTCTCAGACCATTCTCTAATTTTTTCAAAAGAACACCTACTGTACAAAACATGACAGATCCGTATGGTCGTGGCAGTACAGATTCAAATCTCACAGAATAGCTGAAAGAAAAAAATAGCAATGGTAAACTGTACATTGCACTAATATACCAGATGACTAAGAGAGAGTAGTATCCACGCTGTAACTCTTACAAAAACGATACCGATTTAAAACTATGGGAACGTTTTTTTTTATGTTGATTTGGACAAGTGAAAAAATTTGACTGTCACTTCCGGATTGACAGAAAAAACTACCAACTTTATTATTTTAAACAGAATACCCTTAAATGAAAAATTCGAGCTTTGAAACATATACCATAGTAGTGTATGGGTATCTTTGACAGTTTTTGAGAAAAATGCAGTTAAAAATCCTATATAATAATTAATTCCGTTTTAAAGGGAAAAAAATTATGGCATGGAAAATCTAATCTCATATCCATGATTCCACCGCAGTCCTCTTCGAAAGGAAGGTCTGTAGACGTGTTTCCTTGAGCGTTGCTCGATAAACTTTCAGTCAGGCGTATGTATATATACCCAACTTACTAAATGTATTACCTAGACACGTTCGAGATGGAAGTAGGAACTTACATAACTTGTTTGTCGCTTGTGACAGGTGTATGACTGATAGGGTGGACAACTTTATTTCCAACATAGATACGAAAGCTTCGAGTTTGGATATTAGTAATGTATGTAAAGACATCTCAAGGATTAATCGAAATGTTGCTCTCGTAAAATTACAGTTGACTAATAATATTCCTTTAGGCTTAATCAACGAGTAAGAAAAACGCCAAAAAAAACTTTTTTAGCAATCTTTTT
This sequence comes from Pissodes strobi, assembly GCA_016904865.1. Classification (NCBI taxonomy): domain Eukaryota; kingdom Metazoa; phylum Arthropoda; class Insecta; order Coleoptera; family Curculionidae; genus Pissodes; species Pissodes strobi. The sequence goes on along the minus strand of MU183036.1, from coordinate 120,353 downwards.
CGGAAAGTCAAACAAAAGAATATTAACAAGTTCAATAAACTTAATCAAAACATTTCAGCTAAAAAAAATTATTTGCGGACAATAGTAAATTAATGGTTCAAGAATGTGTCTAGTGTTGACGTCCTAAGGATGTTTCTGACTTTCTATCTCTCGGTTCCAAGTGCATGTCTTCTACAAAAAATTACGTAAAATCGGTAATTTTTCTGGCGACATTCTGAACGAATCTAAGGATATTTTAAGAGCGAGAGCAACAAATATTGTTACAATTTTTTTACATAACACCAAAACTGATCAGCCATCCCTAATCAAATTTTTGAAAAACTAAGTCTTTCTTAAAATCTCATCCCGAATTGTACATAATTCAATCTGATAAAGGAGGATGTACCGGCGCCATGGATAGGAATGAATATATTGTCACGACTAACAACCATCCGAACGTTTTTGTGTTACCCTATAGAACTAGCCGCCGTGCCGTACCGCTCGCTTCTCTGTCTGTTTGAATCATCGCCCGGCCGGCCGCGAAGTTTCAGGATCGCTGGAATTATCTCGATGGCCTCGTCGAGATCATATAGAGTGGCCTCGGAATATTTCCCGAATATTCGTCATAGATTTGAGATTATATATAAGCAGACCTAAGGCGAATGTTAGTTAGTTCAGTTCAGTTAATCATTGAGTGTTGAATAGATATTAGTGGTAAAGTTATAAGAGTAGTAGTGTTAAATTGTATACAGTGGTAGTGAATGAAGAGAGTATTAGTTGAAAATAGCAAAGTTGTAATTATGTTAAGAACCCACGGGAAAAACGTAACATTTGGTGTCAGAAGTCGGATTGTGAAGGGACCGGACTTGCGAAGTATTTTTCGAGGAAAGAAGAGGTACAAGTACGTCAACGAGACCGATTGATTGGTGGATTCTGGTAAAAGTTTATAACATTCTATGGTCAATACAAGGCAACAAACGGCAGAAATGGAGCAAATTAATAAAATGTTGGCCGATTTCATGGAAAATTTAAATGCTGAGAGGCAAGCGGATCGGGAAGAAGATGAACGTAAAAGACAAGCAGAACAGGACCGGCTTCAGAAAATTTTAAAAGACCAGAAAGATAAAAGGCAAAAAGAACAGGACGACCGGCTTCAGAGAATTTTGCAAGATCAAGAAGATAAAAGGCAAAAAGAACAGGACGACC
>MU183036.1:103229-119158 GCA_016904865.1 Pissodes strobi | reverse complement strand
AAGGCAAAAAGAACAGGACGACCGGCTTCAGAAAATTTTGCAAGATCAAAAAGATAAAAGGCAAAAAGAACAGAACGACCGGCTTCAGAAAATTTGGCAAGATCAAGAAGATAAAAGGCAAAAAGAACAGAACGACCGGCTTCAGAAAATTTTGCAAGACCAAGAAGATAAAAGGCAAATAGAACAGGACCGGCTTCAGAAAATTTTACAAGACCAAGAAGATAAAAGGCGAATAGAACAGGACCGGCTTCAGAAATTTTTTCAAGATCAAGAAGATAAAAGGCAAGCGGAACGGGAAGAGGATGAAGGTAAGCAGAACAGGAACAGCTGCAGAAATGGATGCTGGATGTAATTGTAGGCGAGCAAGGAAAATTACAGAAGATATTGGACGGGCAAAATGAGAAATTTGAAAAAGAAGTAGGTAATATACAAAAAGAAGTTGGAAATGTACAAAAAGAAGTTGGACATGTACAAAAAGAAGTTGGGAGTGTACAAAAAGAAGTAGGAAACGTACAAGAAATGAGGAATCTACAAGCAGAATTTAGCAGACTAAAAAATCAAGGACCCACCGAGAGGGTATTCGTCACAGGGCATAACATCAAATCTCCAACGTATGACGGTCAAACCTCCTGGACAATGTACAGAAGGCAGTTTGAAGCCGCTGCTGTTGCCAACGGTTGGAATAGCGAAGAAATGGCTACATCACTGGTGGTAGCGCTTCGTGGGTCTGCCCTACCATTCCCATTAGCCAACAAGGGAAATATGACATACTTGCAGCTGCCTGGAGAGACGATTTGGAGACCAACATAGAAGACATCAGGCACAAGTTAAGTCCCGACATCAGAAGCCTGGTGAAAACCTGCAAGAATTTGAGGCCGTCATTAGACGTCTCATTCAATTGGCCTACCCGGGAGCGACAGAGGAATTTCAAGAGGAACTTGCTGCCCAATATTTCGTGGATGGTATTAGAGATCCAGAAACTCAGAAAATGCTACGCCTAGCCAAATTTGATAACAGCAGCGAAGCTTTGGGTCGAGCCCTAGAAATCGAGGCAGCCTGTAACATCTCCAAGCCAAAAATCAGGGCCGTATCCATCCAGGAAGAAAAGCCGACAAACAGCTGTGAATTAAATGAGATGGGTGAAATTTTGAAGAAATTAACGGAAGTTCTTCAGGCCACGGCGAGATTCCGGGAGCTAATGGAAGATAGGCCACGTAACCGAAATACATCAAATCAGTGCTATAGATGTGGCAGGACTGGGCATTTCAAAAGAGACTGCCGAGTACAACTACGGTCTAGATCTCCATCCAGAGACGCTAGGGCCCCCCAGTTAAATCAGGAAAACTTCAATTAGTCAACATTGCGGGGCGGGTGTTGGCTAAAGAAGATAAAGCCCCCAGGATCGTCTCCATAAAAAGCCTAGGAAAAGCCGCCGACAATCTAACAATTACAGGAAAGATCAACGGAAGAGCCATAACAATTACTGTTGACATTGGTGCGGCGGTATCTTTGGTAAGGTCCAACAGAGTGAATAGAGTAGAAGTTCTACCCATATCAAAGAATGTAGTTTTACGTACAGTTACCGGTGAGACAGCTGAAGTACTTGGGGAAATGGATATCGAACTTCAACTGGGACGAATTAAATTACACCACACAGTGTTAGTCGCCGACATCGAAGACGAATTTATTTTGGGGATGGATCTCATCGGTCAACATGGATTCTCTTTTGACAACAAGCTTAATCTTCTGAAGTTTGGCACCGAAGAGTTCATCCTTAACAAAACAGACGATGGCACACCGACTAAAGTAGTGGCGGCATGTACTGTCAGAATAAGCGTAAATACTGAGCAGATAATTTTTGGGAAATTGGAGAAGGATTTTGGAGGCTGCATCGGACTTATCCAACACCACGATTTGCCTTGCAAACACTTCGTAGGCAAAGCACTAGTCAAAACCGACGGCGAAATACCGATAAGGATAGCAAATATTTCATCCAATTCCATCAAAATCAATAAAGGAGATGTAATAGCCACTTGCGAGCCGGTGCAGTGGGTAACCAGTTGCGGAACGCAGTCAGAAGTAACACCCTCAACATCACCTAAGGAAGTCCTAGAACATTTCCAGAAGTCGTGGCAACATCTGTCTTCCGAAGAACTGAAGAGAGCTACACAATTTATCAAAGAGCAGAGTACAGCCTTTGAAAAGAAAAATGGCAATACTGGAAGAACGAACATAAAACATAAAATCGACACTGGGAGTGCTCACCCCATACGGCAGCATCCTCGGAGGTTACCAGTGACGAAGCAGCAAGAGGTTACCACATTAGTGGATAAAATGCTTGAAGATGGAATTATTGAAGAGTCATCAAGTCCATGGTCATCTCCTGTTGTCTTAGTCACCAAGAAGGATGGGACTACCAGATTCTGCGTGGACTATAGAAGGCTCAATGACGTCACCAAGAAGGACAGCTATCCACTTCCCAGAATTGACGACACTAGCAGGTTCTCATTGGTTCTCAACACTCGATCTAAAGAGCGGATACTGGCAAGTAGGCATTGACGAACAGGATAAGGAAAAGACTGCCTTCTCTACCGGAAGTGGTTTATATCAGTTTAAAGTTATGCCCTTCGGACTATGCAATGCCTTCGCTACTTTTGAGCGTCTTATGGAAGTTGTTCTACGAGGCCTCACTTGGAAGACATGCCTGGTCTATCTTGATGATACAATGGTAATGGGAAAAACTTTCGAAGAGCACCTACAAAACCTGCAGGAAGTTTTTACTAGGATCAAGAATGCTCAGCTCTTACTGAATCCAAAGAAATGTTTTCTCTTCCAACAAAAAGTTGAATTTCTCGGACACGTCGTGTCATCAGAGGGAATCCAAACTGATCAACGAAAGATAACAGCAATCAAAGACTGGCCTCGTCCTCGTACTATAGAAGATTTGTCGAAGGATTTGCAAATATAGCTGCACCTTTACATAAGCTCACTGAAGAACGAGCAAGTTATAACTGGGATCATAACTGTGATTCTGCGTTCAGGAAATTAAAAGCGGCTCTATGTTCTAGTCCAATATTGGGATATCCGGAACAAAAGGGTAAATTTGTATGGGACACAGACGCCAGCAACACCGGCATCGGAGCAGTTTTATCTCAAGTACAAACAGGAGAAGAACGGGTTATCGAATACTACAGTCGAACACTTTCCAAACCTGAACGTAACTACTGTGTAACTCGAAAAGAGCTTTTGGCAATAGTACGGTCTGTTGAGCATTTCCATCAATTGGGCAAGAATTTCTGATAAGGACTGATCATGCAGCACTTAAATGGCTTTTGGATATGAAATAACCTGAAGGACAGGTAGCCAGGTGGCTTGAAAAGTTACAACAATATAACTTTAAGGTTAAGCACAGAGCAGGGAGATTGCATAATAATCCAGATGCTTTATCCAGAAGACAATGCGCGGATAATTGTAAGCATTGCCAAAGAGTAGATCAACGAGAAGGAATTACTCCGATTAGACTAACGAAATTTGAGGTTGATCAGCAGTGGACCACCGAGCAACTTAAAAAGGATCAGCTTGAAGATAGTGAAATAGCACTATTGCTAAGAGCCAAAGAAGAACAGCAACCAAGACCAAGCTGGAGCGAGATATCAAATAAAGGACTTGCTTTTAAAACTCTGTGGGCTCAGTGGGACTCCCTGGTGGTGGAAAATGGACTTCTTAAAGGAGCCTGGGAAAGCGCCGATGGCAAAGTAGTGAAGACACAGTTAGTGGTACCAAGGAGGAAAATATCGGAAGTTCTGGAAGAAGTTCATAATGGAAAGTCGGGTGCTCATCTCGGAGTGAACAAAACGATTGACAAGATTCGTGACAGATTTTACTGGGTCAACTACTGCCAGGATGTGAAATTGTGGTGTCGGCAGTGCTCAACCTGTGCCGCAAGCCAAGGACCCAAAACAAGATCTAGGGGCAAAATGAAACAGTATAATGTGGGCCTACCGTTTGAACGTATCGCCATTGACGTAGCTGGCCCTTTTCCAGAAACAAATAATGGTAACAAGTACATTTTAGTGGCAATTGACTACTTCAGTAAATGGCCTGAAGTCTTTGCAATCTCCAATCAAGAAGCTGTTACCATAGCAGAGGTCCTTGTGAATAACCTATTCAGCAGATTTGGTGTTCCGTTAGAGCTGCATTCAGATCAAGGACGCAACTTCGAATCCAAGGTTTTCCAGAAAGTCTGTGAATTACTCAACATCCATAAAACACGGACTACCGCCTTACATCCACAATCAGATGGCACGGTTGAGAGGTTTAACAAGACCATTGAAGAACATTTGTCAAAAGTCGTAGATGAACATCAGAAGGATTGAGACCAACACATACCACTATTTTGAATGGCCTATAGATCAGCAGTCCATGACACGACAGGACTAACACCAGCCATGGTTTTATTTGGAAGAGAACTCCGCTTACCCTGCGACCTATTATTCGGAACGCCAGACAACCAGGATATGGAAATTCAAGACTACGCGGACTCCCTTAAGGAAAAGTTACTATACATCCATGAATTAGCCACAGAAAACACGCTCAAAGCTAATTCTATGGGATTTCAGATGAACGATGAAGTCTGGTTATATAATCCGCAAAGGAAGAAAGGAAGATCTCCCAAGATAACGGCAGTATGGGAAGGACCCTAGACAGTCATCAAAAGAATTAATGACGTTGTGTATAGAATTCAGCGTAGTCTCAGAAGCAAACTGAAAGTTGTTCACCTCGACAGACTGAAATCATACCACGCAAACTGAAAGTTGTTCACCTCGACAGACTGAAATCATACCACGACATGCAGTATCTGATCGGGACGATCAGGTTTAAGAGGGAGGCAATGTCACGACTAACAACCATCCGAACGTTTTTGTGTTACACTATAGAACTAGCCGCCGCGCCGTACCGCTCGCTTCTCTGTCTGTATGAATCATCGCCCGGCCGGCAGCGAAGTTTCAGGATCGCTGGAATTATCTCGATGGCCTCGTCGAGATCATATAGAGTGGCCTCGGAATACTTCCCGAATATTCGTCATAGATTTGAGATTATATATAAACATACCTAAGGCGAATGTTAGTTAGTTCAGTTCAGTTAATCATTGAGTGTTGAATAGATATTAGTGGTAAAGTTATAAGAGTAGTATAGAGTGTTAAATTGTATACAGTGGTAGTGAATAAAGAGAGTATTAGTTAAAAATAGCAAAGTTGTAATTCTGTTAAGAACCCACGGGAAAAAGGTAACAATATTTTAAAAAAAAAACGTCCATTGGACGACGATACTACTTATAAAAAAAATAAGAGAAGATCCGACCATTGCATTACAAAAGGCCTATAATGATATAAGACGTTTAAAATCAAATAATCAATCGGACAAGCAATTTGCTAAATCACTAATAATTTACAATTTAACATTTCCCAAATTATAGTCCTTGCCCAAGATCCATAAACCAAATGTTACGTTAAGGCCAATCCTCAGTTCCGTTAACTCCACACCTACAAAATTTCAAAGTATCTTCCGGATATTCTTAAAAATGCATTTCAAAACCAAATGATTACAACATTAAAGATACGTTTTATTTTGTCAACACTATTGTGAAAATTATGTTGTTATTTCACTTGATGTAGTGTCACCTTTCCAAGATTCCACTAGACTCGTTACACAGAAATTAAAGCAAAAATGGGACATTGTAAGTGACTATACCACCTTGTCTAAAAAAAAATTTCTGAACTTCATAAAATTTAGTTTTGGTAATACATATTTTAGTTTCAACCATGCGTTTTATCGACAGATTTTTGGTACACCTATGGGTTCTCCAATAAGTCCGATTTTGTCTACAATTGTGTTGGCGCTTTGACAATGTCATTCCGCTATTGCCTTTCAATTTGCCGTTTGTGTACGAATACGTGGATGATGTTAGATAATATTTTTTACTCATTCAACAGACACGCTACAGTTCACAGTAGAATCTGAAAAATAACAGTGTTACAAAGTAATACGATTCGAAAACAACAGAGTTACTTTGGATTGGTACCAGAAACCGACAGCAACTGAACCATTCATTAACTACTTTTCTAATCATCCTAAAAATCAAAAGTGCAACAATGTTATTGCGATGAAAAATCGAATAATACATATTATTGAAAGAAAACAATTTGAAAAAATTATTTAATATATTTTTGAATATCCTAAACATCTACTTAATAAGCTAATATTGTTTTGCTGGACCAACTGATGATGGCGATCAACATTCTATTAAGTACAGGAAGCTCCCATTCAGTGGTATATCTGTTTAAGCCCTTCTCGGGTGTATAAAGATTGCAAAATACAATATCTTAAATAATGATAGCAATTTTTCTAAGGTGAAAGATGAGACTCCATTTTTATTCAACAGCAACGTTGTTTATAATTTCTCCTGTTTAGGCTTTTACATTAGCCAAACGTCCCAGTGGCTTGGACAGAGGATTACCCAGCACAAGATTGACGTTCGTTTGGGTAAGAACACCTGTGCTGTAGTGGACCATTGTTTAAGAACAGGACACGATTTTGATTATGGTAACGATAAGATTTTAGAAACATAAAACAATTACAAAAACAGATTATTCTTTGAGATGTGTCATATTAACAATCAGGGCAAGGTAATTAATTATAAGTCTGACACTAATCAGTTAAGCAATATTTATTGTAACATCCTTAACCAAATTTAGTTTATTTTTGAGCTTTAATAGTCCGCGAATTATGGTTATTTCGTGGTGTATATTCCAGCGATTCTTAGCAGTTGAAATATGGAATTTGTAGTGATGAGCAAATGCAAGACCCAGACCAAGACCGGGTTAGTCTTGGTCTTGCACATGGTCTTGGTCTTGCAGGGCCCAGTCTTGATCTTGGCCTTGCTGCAAGACTCTTGCAAGTCTTGCATTTTTTTGGTAGATTTTTACTGGAGACGATTTACAAAGAAAATTAAAAAAGTTTTTCAAGCCCTTTAAAGTAAATAAAGGTTTAAAGAAAGGGAGAGCATTTGCCAGTATGAAATTGTTGGTTTTTCAATATCAAGTTCCACAACGACAAATTTTAACTAGTAAATCAGGTAATTTTTTTAACTAGAAATAATCAAAAAAACATTTCGAGTGAAGGAATCACTTGTTTAAGTTTGTCCGTGTAATATTGAAACATTCTGTGTATTTACAGTTATAAATTGCGGCGTTAACACAAGAACTATTTTATTTAAACGTGCATTTAATTTTTTAATACATGGTTGCCCATAATTGAGTTAAAATGTAAATATCTATATCTCCTTATAATCTGATGCAGTTATTCTGAAAAATTTTTTGTAGAATATTTTCCAATAATAAAATTTCATAAGTTTGAAAATATATATAAATTAGTGACTGGATTTTACGTCCTTCTATAAAAATCGATTCTAAGTAGGCCCGTTAGCTGGGCTTTGAAATAAACCAAAATTATTATTTGCTCAATGAAGAACTGCACATTAGTTTTATGCATTTCTCAGCAAATGACAAATTCGCTAACAATTTTACCTACTTGAGTGTGGTGGTAAAGTGTACTTTTCTTCACTCAATTGGTAACTTGAAAACTATAAGTGCTAGAAAATAGGTTTAATGGAAAACGTTGTATGTTATTTAATTTCTAGTTCAATGCTGCAATAAGGATTCCATTTTTTTTTGTTGTCAAGATAATTTTTAAGCGAAAATGTATAATTTATGTGGCGTTTGTAGGATTATTGGTCGGGTATCAAGAAAACCAATTATTATTTCTTGCCAACGTTTCGACTCATATTAACTCATCATCGGGGCTCTGTTAAGAGAAGAAAGCTACTTTTAGAATATATAGTTCAATCTTACAATTTGATAATGCAACGAAATAATAATTATTTCGTTACATGGTTTTTCATATTCTAAGATTTCTTTCTAACAAAGCGATTTTTATGCAAATTTCTATATACGGCTGATTTCTGCAATTGAGTAAGGTTTCGATAATAGTTAAATCATTTGTACATAGGTGGAGCTACCATTAGAATTGTACGAGTAGTATTTCTACATCGTTTTCTATAACAATATTTTTATTGTACCAGTCATTGCTAATAGAGGGCGATAATAATTCTAATAATTTTATGAGTCGTCTTCCTCCTTTCGACGCGGTTCGGACCGGTATTGGAATCAAACGGCCAGCTAGCTTTTGTCTCTGATTTAACGCCGAGGTGAGCAGGCCATTTTATTTTTGCTGGGTGTGATTTTGCACATTCAGTTTTTAAGTTTATCGAATTTATTTTTCTGTTTTAGGAATGTCTTAGGATAATTTTCGGAATATAAAGGGATTTTTAAAGCTGTGATCTGGCCAACAACATTTCTAATTAGATATCTGAAGAAGATTTCTAATATCTAAATTTGTAAATTGTATTATTATTTATCGTGGCCATCTTGGCACTTTTTAGGAAATGTTGTTGAGTAAATGATCTTATTAGAAACTTTATTGAATATAGTTCGATATATTTATCGTGTATTTTGTTAACTTTTACAGAAATATTTAACTACGCAGTTCGAAGTTAGCAGTTTCTAACTAACATCATTTTATTACCAGCTTCTGTTGAATCCGGATGGTTTTTCGAATGACAATTATTCGAACGACATTTCTTCGAATGAACCATTTTTCGAATCTTTAATTTAGTTTGGGCTAGTCCCTTTTACCGTTTTAGCAAAATTTCTGCAACGCCTCGGTGGTGCAGAAGGTAGGCGTTCTTACTGTCATTCCGGCGCTGCGCTGCGGTTTCGATTCCCGTCAGTCGCGACAGATGTTTTGTTTATTGTTTTTTTTTAATTAATTTACCTTTTTTTCATAATTTTGGGTTAGTTTTGGTGAGCACTTGGTTAGTTCTTGTTGATTGAGCCCTCGTAGCGAGCGAAGCGAGCGGAGGGCCATGCAAACCCCTAATAATACCTATTTAAATTATCTTTATGTTTTCTCTAATTTAATATTGTCGAAAAACGGTCCTTTCGAATATTTGTCTTTTCGGAAAACTATCCATTCGAATAATTATCCATTCGAATAACTGTCCATTCGAAAAACTGTCCTTCGAAGAACTGTCTTTCGATAAATTGTCATTCGAATAACAGTCCTAGATTCGTTTCTGTTGGTTTTTAATGTTTTTAGCAAGTATCTGGTACTAATCCGACGCTTTTAAAAATCATCCAGTGACACAGGCCCTTGCCAAATTTCGAAAGAGATGGATGGGTAACCATTAAACCTTCAGCTTGCTGCCGGTAGAGGAATTGGGAAATCCCACTTTCTCGAGTCAAAGGTGAGTATCTTATTTCTAGTTTATGATATATAATATTGAATTTATTTGAGAGCTCACCTTGGATATTTACTTTTTTCTTTCTGCCGACAGCGGACGGTAAATTTATAACTCTCGTTGTAATTCTAGCTCCTGGCCAAACTTTTAACTAAATTTGCTTTGTTTACCTTTCTTATGGCACTTAATATTCGCCTGGGCGGGATTTTTGAGAACGATTGACATTTTGTGAAATGTCGATCGGTTTAATATTGTAAATTTTGCATTTACGGTTTATTAATGCATAAATTTGACTTGTAGGAATTTGCATAATTACAAATTCACAATTTTGAACTAATCATATCTTCCTATCAATTTTTGACTAGTATTTTGCTTATTTTTAGAACTTTTCTATTCAATCAACTTTTTGTGGACTTTTCATTTATTTTGCACTTAATTAAAAGTGTGCTTAAGTCAAATTTAATATTTTTTTTTTTCTGAGTAAACTTGAGTATCAGATTCATTTACGAATCTTGTATTTTTGATCATAGATTTAATTCTTAAGTGTTTAAAACGTTTCGTTTTGCTGATTTTGTTTAAATCACTATTGATTATTAATTTCTTCTTTTAATATCAACCAACATTATGGTCTAAAACCAATTTTTTTCTGTTTGCATATTCTCACGGAGATTGGCTGAAGAACTCGTATTGACTGTCGAGATGACCATTGCTTCACAACCTAGATGGACCAACTGCCATAGGACATAAGGTCTAAAAAAATCCTCTGGTATTATCCTCACCTATAAAGGCCTAATAATAAATAGGCAGCTTGAGAAGAGGAACGAGGTGAAGAGACTTGTGTCCAACCAGGGTCGAACGTTTAGACGAAGCTAAGTATTCTATTTGCCAATTCGAAGATCGTTGTAAAGACCAGAATATTTAATTCATAACTAATTGTGATTATTGATTTTTTAACTGTTTTCTTCTAAAATGTAATTCTCAAACTCTAAATTTGTTCAACCAAGTTGCTATTTTAACTGATTCATTTTAATTTTATTTATTTAAATAAATTATTGTAAATATGTTTTTGAATATCTTTCATTTTCTGCAAGAAACGACATTCTGTCATTATCAACGTCTATCTGGTAATTTTTGTCAGTTCTTGTAAGTTTTTATTGGTAGTACTTGACAGTTACTTTGAGAATTAAGGAATGTCTGTCGCCCATATAAAAATATATTGACAAATAAGAGGAATCCGCACCCAAATTATCTAGGCGGTTCGTTTCCATAAAATCAGGAACACAATTCGATATAATAAAAAAAAAACAAAACAAGAGCTTTAAGCCCAAAAACAAAACCTTTCTTAAGTACTACCTTTGTTTAATAAAATACAATACAACACCCAAAACAAAAAAAAACGGGTTAACGAAATGAATTGACAGAAAGGGTTTCTAATGATAACATATGTAATGCATCTGTTGTCATAAAAATCAGTATTTTTTGTTAAAAGAAAAACAAAAATTCATGAAACTTACCAAAATAATTGTGCTTTTCTCTCCTACACTTAACATTCATATCTCATAACAGGATTAAACTAGATAATATTGCGGATTGCGATGAACATTATACAAACAACAAAGAACAATTATTAGAAAACAACTACTAAATTACACAGCGTAATACAAGGACGACTGTAGAACTCTGTTCTATATTTTGTCGAAAACATATAGTAGGTACAAATAAAAATTTAAAAATTACATAAAATCAGCCGTTTTTTAAAATAAATTTTTTTGGCTTTTTGAAAACATGTCGAAAATTAAAAAGATAAATAAAATTCACTATTATGAATTATAAGTTCATTAAGATTAATTAATTCAGAATTGAACTAGTAATTAAATAAGGTTTAACCAATTTTTTATCTTATACTATTCAAGATCTTCAAAGACATTACTATCTTTTTCGGACCCACTTTATGTGAGGAACCCAGGATGATGCTTCAATTTATTACTTTATAACATCAGAATAAGCGTATTATTATACCCCCCAAAGGGCTTATTGGCCAAAAACATATCCAAAAATAGGTCACTATCTCCCGATCTCGCAAGACTCTTGCATGCTAGGTCTTGGTCTTGCATAAGCCTCGCACTGCTCGGTCTTGGTCTTGCAGACATGGAGCTGGTCTTGGTCTTGCTTTTTCTGCAAGACCAAGACCAGTCTCGCTCATCACTAGGAATTTGCTAGTATTTTTTATACCGTTACATTTTTCTCTGTGTGATGTGTTTTTGTTTGTTTTGGAATTATGAACTCTAATTCTAAATTGTTTTTTCTTTGGTATTTTCGGGTAGATTGTTTTTTTCTATTTACATTCCACTTCTCTCCTGAAGAAATCGCATAATAAGTGACGAAATATAGTGTTAAGGCAAAAAGAGTTTAATTTAAACAGACTGCATACCCGACAATCTTTGCATCAATTTTACATACGATATGGTACATAATGGTATATTATATATATAGATGACATGCTTATATTTCATGTTGTAAGTTCAATCTTAAAAACACTCACCCCACAGCTTGCCCCAATTCTTCACCTCTTTCATTAGCAACTCGCTCAGAAACTGAAACCGCTGAAATACGACGAGGTTGAGTTACCACGATACTACACCAGGCTCCCTGTCCCGACATTATATAGTCTTCTAATATGAATTGGCATATTTGGGTGGTTTTACCTAAAAGAAAAATTATCTCTTAAGAAAGGTAACAGGAAAAAATAGAACTATAACAGTGGTTTATGAATGAGCGACAGGTATTAGATCTGGAAATCACATTCAAAACGAGTTTTGACAATTAACTTTGAAGAAGATATTCGTGACGTTATAATGACTTTGCCAAGCAAGAAAAATTACAGCTTTCTCATTTATCTACACTGATAAATAGATTTACGTGTCAGAAGATGATTTTTTTTTAAGTTGGCAGTTTACTGACACCTTCATAATTACTTATGTTACTGCGCGATTATCAGTATGTATTATCTTCACAGATAATTTCGAACACCCTAACAGATGTCAAGAGAGAGGTATAATAAACTTACCACAACCAGTATTTCCTCTAATAATAATTACAGGATTTTCATTAATAGCTTCCATAAGATTAGCTTTGGTTTTATACACTGGCAACTTCTGCCGCTCTTCTTGACTTTTCTGCAGCTTGATATCGCTGCTTTGCTTTAGTTTAGCCTCTTCTAACATATGCTCACTAATTTGATCCATGGTAGCTGTTGCCAAGAAACCTAGACAAATAGAAACATAAAAGCTGAAAGCCGAAGCAAAAACAGAACCATTTCAGTACATAACAATATTTACATTGTAATTGAAAAGTTTTAATTACAATTACTCAGTAAAAGCGCAGTAGTAATAACAATACCTTCATCAATATTGCAGCCTGTCCATGGATTCCAATTTTGTTGGGGTGGGGACCATGGAACAACTCCAGCCTAGAAAGAATATTTAAAAATTTAGACAAATTTTCAATAAAAGCCCGTTTTCAAAATCTCTCTTAGATTTCAACTATGCTAACTTAATTTAACATTTAAATGTATAAGTCAATAAGCAAACGTACTTTTCTGGACATATGATTGGTGTCGGTGATATATATTATCATTTAAATGTTAACCGTTAAATAAGATGAAAATTCAATTAACTGAACGCAAATGTATTATTTAATTTTATTGATGAACGCAACCTACTTGCGTCGGAGGAGCAGGGTGAAATTCGTCCAAAACGTGAGTTGATAATAAAGATACAGGTTGGTCAGTTTTCTCTTGTTTAATCACAGATGGATGTACATCTAACTCAGTTAATACATCTCGCACTTGCTGCTGCAATTGTGGAGATATCTTTACTTCAAATGGTTTCATTTCTGCAGCATTCTGTTGTTTTTTCAGTGTCCCTAAAATGTAATGTTTATGAGAAACAAGTATACGTTTAATCTGTATATATATTGCATACTATGGAAGATTTTCACTGAAGAATAAAAAAGATACTGTTAATAATAGTTTTGTGGTTTATAATTGCTTTTCAATTTTCCATTTAAGCCATCAACTTAATTTAAGATTTTCGAATAACATTTTCCCATTACAAACTCAATCTTTCCTAATCACTCTTTTAACATATTGAGAAGAAAACATCGAGTGACAACTCTAAATTATACCTGTAAACGCTTCAATAACGCCAAGATGAAAAAGCTGTCTGACCATTGAGAGCGCGCAGCTTTTGCTCGCCGTCTGCTTGTTTGAACCGCCGTCACGGCCATGAACAACACGACCAAGTTGTTTAACATAAAAACTTATTTCTGCCACAAAAGTCCTAAAAATATATTCATGTATCAGTAATCATTCAATTAATACGAAACGCCTCAGAAGTTTTATATTGACTCTCAAATTTCAATATAGCTGACCACTTATCTTGGGTGCCAGGTTTGTATGGGCTGTAGAATACTCATACTACTAACAATTACTTTACAACTAAGGATGTCTTTAGGGTTGTGACTTCTCAACCGCCATTCCGCAGAACACCAATGTTTCGTGAACAATTGTTATTTAGATATCATTTATCAAAAAAGAAAAGAAAATATTACCCTTATAGAAAAAGTCGCAGTATAGAAAAAAACGATAGATATTCAATTCAACATGAATTCCTTCAGTATAGAAAATTATTTCTGGATTGACACTACATTTTGTACCATTAAAATGTCGAATTTTGCATTTTCATTAAAAGAGGAAGAATAATTGATTCAAACAATAGCAGAACTAGAACAACAGAAAGATTTATTAACATGGAAGAGGAAATAAGGGTAGCTTTGTCTGATATTAGATCCAACATTTCCGAGATCCGTAAAATATACCAAGCTTAAATATTGCATAAATTTAAATATCTATTTTTTTATATACACCCACCGCAATGGTCTAAGGATATTTCCTAAATACATTTCAAAATTACTTAAATATTCACGAAATGTTTTATTATTTATAATAGGCATTTCCAATGATAAGAACTGCCTTTTCGGAGTAATTTTTTTTCTATGCTAAAAATTACCCTATTTTGCTAATAAAAACACGATAATATGCAAAATCTATTTTAAGGATGAGAAGATAAGATTTTATTTTCTGTAAGTAATGTAAGCTAATTTGGCAGCTTGGTGTCATACAGTAAAGTGTACACTGTTTTCTATCAAGAACCGAAATCATCTTACCCGCGATCAAATGTTACGAGCTGTAGGAATGCTGGAAAATGGAGCTCGTCAGATTGATGTTGCTGAAGCCTTCCAAACAACGCAGAGCGTTATCTCGCGTTTGGTGGCCCGTTATCGTGAGCACGGTGATGTTTCCGAAAGGTACCCAGGTCCGTCAAGGATCACAACTCCGGTTCAAGACCGTTTTGTTTCACAAATGGCCCGGCGTAACTCTCGAATAACGGCTCCTGAGATAATGAATCGCTTCAGAGAAACTCATAATGTTCAAATATCGGAAAAGTACCATCATAAATAGACTGCACGAGAGTGGTTTAAGAAGTAGACGCACGCTGAGATGTCAGCCTTTATCGAGAGGGAATCGCGCTGCTATTTTAAATTAGATTACCGAACATGAAAATTGGACTGAAAATCAATGTGCTCCAGTTTTGTTCACAGACGAGTCTCAATTCGACTTGCATCCAGATTCGCATAATCAGAGTGTGGATAGAAACTGGGTTAGAAACTGTTATTGAAAACGTACAGGAAGTGCACAGCTACAGAGGTGGTACTGTAATGGTTTCGGCTGGGATAAGGATTGGCGGAAGAACCAATCTCATTTTATTGGAAAATTTTTAAGAGCTCAACGGTATATGGAGGAAATTCTACGGCCAGTTGTGTTACCGTAAGCTACAGCTGTTGGACCCAGATTCATTTTAATGCATGATAATGCACGTCCGCATGTCACCAGGATAGTAACGGAATTTTTACAAGAACAAAAAACCACCGTATTGCCATGGCCTGCTCAATCGCCGGATCTAAATCCCATTGAGCATGCATGGGATATGCCTCAAAGAAGAGTTTTGCATGTGCATCAGAACTTTGAAAACCGAGCATAGCTCTTTACAGCCTTAAGTGATGCTTGGGATGCACTGCCTCAAAATGGATTACACAATTTGATTTTAAGTATGGGTAGGATGTGTCGTGCAGTGCGAAATGCAAGAGGGGGCCACACACGGTATTAAAAAAACGCGCAATTGCTATAGGTAAGATGAAGAATAATACTTTTTTGTTAAAAAAAAATGGTACACCACTGTATATTGTTAAATATCAAATTATTGGCACGTATACTAAGTGACTGATGTATAGTGTAATATATGTCAAGGACTTTATGCATTCTTTGTCTAAATCAAACTTTAATTTAATTTAATAAAAATATCCCTAGACCAATGCGATGTGTGTATAAACGATTAATTAAGGTAATTTTAACAAAATAATCATATTTTATTCATAATCTATCTAACAAAATTAAATAGAATATATTTATATTCATTGATTTTCACTATTTGTTTTGTAACAGAATTATTTC
>MU183036.1:36897-75602 GCA_016904865.1 Pissodes strobi | reverse complement strand
ATAGTCAAGTTGTAATTTTGTTAAGAACCCACGGGAAAAACGTAACAATAATTTATACCTACTTGTTCTGTTCCTATCTGGATGTTAAGTTTGATATTTTGTAGTACGGCTTTAATAAAAAGTTTTTTTTTCTTTAAACAATAAAGCATATATTCACTCATTCATTCAGGTATCTTATTTTATTTCGTAAATCTTTTGAATTAAACCGATATTTAGGGCGGCGTATGGACAAGCGTTGTCCGTTGTAGCCTACAGCCGTTGTGCCTACTTTGTTTCATATACCACGTTGTCTTTCGCCATGAGGTATGCCTGTAGGGCATATGGAGTACCGGCTTTGGAGCTTAAGGCTTTTTGAAAACAGAAGAAATAAATTGATCCTACAAAAGAGGGGGGAATTTCAGTTTTAGTTAAGCAACCCAACTGATAGAATCGATCATATTGGCCTATAGGGTTCACATTTAGGTTCTAGTTGAAGGTAGCAATTTTTAGAAGTTATTAACCCAAACCGTCTATAGCGCAGGAGACCCAGTCATGTTTCCTCTAGTATCGGTATCTATTGTTGGGGGTTATATGTGGGATTAGAGTTAAGGTTAGTTAGTTATTGTTCGACGCATATAAGTATTTTATTGGCACTTCAGATATTTAAAAAGCACCTTCTTGACCGTGGTGGGAACCTGATCATAATTGCTTTGTTTTTTTTTTTATTAAAGTGAAACCTCTTTAGCGAGGGTAGTAAGTCAGAAAAAATGAAAAAATTTATGTGCCTCATGTTTATAAGCATACAACTGAAGTGAAACTTCTAAAAGGGATACTAGCAATTAAGTTTTTTTTGAAGCCAAACTAACCCAAACTAACCCAAACTTCTAAAACAGATACTAGCAAATGAGTTTTTTTTAAGTTTTTTTTTTATTTTTTTCTTATTTCGTTTCATAATATTTTTATAAACTTTCCGAACAATTTTATACGTTTTTTTTAATTTTTATCCCATTTTTTCGAAAATTTTTGGTTATCCGGGGAGCATAATTCCTCCCACTGCGCACTGATTACCCCGTGAAGCTCGACACCTGTTTTATTTATTTTTTTTTATTATTTTTTTTTCTTATTTTTCGTTTTATAATACTTTTATTATTTTTCCGAATAATTTTTTAGATTTTTTGAATTTGTTCCCATTTTATCTAAAATGTTTGGGTATCCGGGGGGGGGGGGGGGGGGATAAAACTCCCATCCCACTCAACACTTTACTGGGTCCGGTTTTCGTCCAGGATCCTTATTTTACCCCGGCTACATGTCATGAAAATTTCATCCCTCTAGCATGCTGGAACATGCTTGATTAAAGTGGTGTTTCACTTTGGTTTCCGTTTCATTTCATTTTTTAATTTTTTTCTGACTAACTACCCTCGCTAAAGAAGTTTCCTTTCAAAAATCAAATGAAACGGCAACTATATAAGATTTCAAAATTTGGCATAATTCGGGAGTTCGACACATGTGGTCGCTTTAAGTAGGAATTCTAACACACTTAACCGCCCTTCTGAAGAACGATGATTGGACTTTAGTTACCCAAGAAGCCGATCCGCGTATTAAAAATATTAAAGAAATTTTTGTGTTTAGAGAGAAACATGCACAAAGAAATTTTTAAAGAATATGAGTTAAAACACGGCAAAGTTTTTAAGTGCACTTTTCAAAAATGAGAAAATGTATCAAGAAGTAGCGCTTGTATCAATTGCATGTTTCTCAAAACGCCAGCTGGAAAAATTCCTGGCTATTTACATCCCATTACAAAAATCCCACGTCCATTTCATACCATACACGCAGGTCATTTGGGCCTTTTTGTAAAAGCAAAAAGGGTAATGTAATGTAACGTTTTAGTTACTGTCGATGCGTTTAGTAAATTCTGTTTCATAAAACTTGTGAAAAGTACGAGAACAAAGTACGCTCTTGATGAGTTAGAAAACATCATAACATATTTCCGGTGTTCCAAAGAGGATTATAACAGATCGTGGTACATCGTTTCAAGCAAATAAATTCAAAGAATACTGTTAAAACAGAAATACTAAACACCACCTGAATGCAGTTGGGATGCCTAGAGGGACCGGACAAGTTGAACGAATACAATAGGACTGTACTTGACGCGTACACTAGCGCCTATAGAGATGATGACGAATGGGATGAAAATGTTGAAAATGTACAATTGGGAATAAACAATACCCTAAACTGTGCGCTAAACAGGCACAGGTTGAGCACTGCCGACACCACGATTTCACATCCTGGTAGTAGTTGACCCAGTAAAATCTGTCGCGGATCTTGTCAATCGTTTTGTTCACTCCGAGATGAGCATTAGACTTTCCATCATGAACTTTTTCCAGTACTTGCGATATCTTTCTCTTTGGTACGGAGGCACGGATAAAGCATCTGCATTACTATGCCTCCTTCCCCTGTGCTTAACCTTAAAGTTATGTTGTTGTAACTTTTCAAGCCATCTGGCTACCTGTCCTTCAGACTGTTTCATATCCAAAAGCCATTTAAGTCCTGCATGATCAGTCCTTATTAGAAATTCTTACAGATATTGATGGAAATGCTCAACGGACCGTACTATTGCCAAAAGCTCTTTTCGGGTTACACAGTAGTTACGTTCAGGTTTCGAAAGTGTTCGACTGTAGTATTCGTTCTTCTCCTGCTGGTACTTGCGATACAAATGTGCTCCGATGCCGGTGTTGCTTTCCTGAACGCAGAGTTACAGTTATGATCTCAGTTGCAATTTGCTCTTTCTTCAGTGAGCTTATGTAGAGGTGCAGCTATATTTGCAAATCCTTCGATAAATCTTCTATAATAAGTACATAATCCAAGGAAACTCCGCAGTTTGTGTTTGTCGCGAAGAGAAGGCCAGTCTTTGATTGCTGTAATCTCTCGTTGATCGCTTTGGATTCACTCTGATGACACGACATGCCCGAGAAATTCAAATTTTTGTTGGAAAAGAAAACTTTTCTTTGGATTCAGTAAGAGGTGAGCATTCTTGATTATAGGAAAACTTTATGCAGGTTTTGTAGGTGCTCTTCAAAAGTTTTTTATATTACCATTATATCATCAAGATAGACCAGGCATGTCTTCCAAGTGAGGTAGCGGCGGCATTGCACAGTCCGAAGGGCATAACTTTAAACTGATATAAACCATATCCGGTAAAAAAGGCAGTTTCCTTATCTTGTTTGTGAATGCCTACTAGACACTAGCCGCTCTTTAAGACGAGCGTTGAAAACCAATGAGAACCTGCTAGTGTCGTCAACGTGTCATCAATTCTGGGAAGTGGAAAGCTGTCCTTCTTGGTGTCGTCATTGAGTCTTCTATAGTTCACGCAGAATCTGGTAGTCCCATCCTTTTTGGTGACTAAGACAACAGGAGACGACCATGGACTTGATGACTCTTCAATAATTCCATCATTGCTGCTTCGTCACTGATAACCTCCGAGGATGCTGCCGTATATGGTGAGCACTTCCAGTGAGGATTTTATGTTTTATGATGTTCGTTCTTCAGTATTGCTATTTTTTCTTTCAAAGGCTGTGCTCTGCTCTTTGATAAATTGTGTAGCTTTCTTCAGTTGTTCGGAAGACAGATTTGATGCCACGACTTCTAGAAATATTCTAGGACTTCCCGACTTCCTTAGATGATGTTGAGAGTGTTACCTCTGACCGCGTTTCGAAACTGGTTACCCATTGCATCGGCTCGCAAGTGGCTATTACATCTCCTTTATCGATTTTGATGTAACTGAATGAAATATTTGCTATCCTTATCGGTACTTCGCCGCGGTTTTGACCAGTGCTTTGCCTACGAAGTGTTTGCAAAGCAAATCGTTATGTTGGATAAGTCAAATGCAGCCTCCAAAATCCTTCTCCAAGTTCCCAAAAATTATCTGCTCGGTATTTCCACTTATTCTGAAAGTTCATGTCGGCACTACTTTTGTCGGTGTGACATCGTCTGGTTTGGTAAGAATGAACTCTTCGGTGCCAAACTTCAGAAGGTTAAGTTTGTTGTCAAAAGAGAATCAATGTTGACCGATGAGGTCCATCCCCAAAATAAATTCGTCTTCTATGTCGGCTACTAACACTGTGTGGTGTAATTTAATTCGTCTCAGTTGAAGTTCAATATCTATTTCTCCAAGTAGTTCAGCAGTCTCACCAGTAACCCTACGTAAAACAACATTCTGCGATATGGGTAGGACTTCTACTCTCTTTACTCTGTTGAGTTAATAGTTAGACTGTCGGCGTTTTTTCCTAGGCTTTTTATGGAGGCGCTCCTAGGGGTTTTATCTTCTTTAGCCAACACCCGCCCCGCAATGTCGACTAATTGAAGTTTTCCTGATTTCTCTGGAAGGAGATCTAGACCGTAGTTGTAATCGGCAGTCGCTTTTGAAATGCCCAGTCCTGCCACATCTATAGCACTGATTTGAAATATTTGGATTACGTGGCCTATCTTCTAGTGGCTCCCGGAATCTCCCCGTGGCTTGAAGAACTTCAGTTAATTTCTTCAAAATTTCGCCAATCTTAGTTAATTCGCTGCTGTTCGTCGGCTTTTCTTCCTGGATGGATACAGCCCTGAGTTTTGGTTTAGAGATGTTATAGGCCGCCTCGATTTCCAGGGCTCTACCCAGTGCTTCACTGCTGTTATCAAATTTAGCTAGACGTAGCATTTTCTGAGTTTCTGAATCTCTGATACCATCCGCGAAATATTGGGCAGCGAGTTTCTCTTGGAATTCCTCTGTTGCTCCCGCGTACCCCAATTGAATGAGACGTCTAACGTTTGCCTCAAATTCTTGCAGGTTTTCACCAGGCTTCTGATGTCGGGACTTAACTTGTGCCTGATACAGTTGACTTCTGTGTTGTCTCTCTAGGGCAGATACAAATATGTCATATTTCCCATGTTCGCTGATGGGAATGGTCTGTAGTAGTTCCAAGGCAGATCCACGAAGCGCTACCACTAGTGATGTAACAATTTCTTCGTTATTCCAACCATTGACAACAGCCGCGGCTTCAAATTGTCATCTGTACATTGTCCAGGATGTTGGACCATCATACGTTTGAGGTTTGATATTCTGTCCTGTGGCGAATACCCTCTCGGTGGGTCCTTGGTTTTTAGTCTGGTAACTTCTGCTTGTAGATTCTTTATATCTATCCGTACGTCTCCTACTTCTTTTTTACATTTCCAACTTCTTCTTTTATACTGTTTACTTCCTTTTCAAATTTCTCATTTTGTCCGTCCAATATTTTCTGTAATTTTCCTTGCTCGCCTACAATTACATCCAGCATCCATTTTTGAAGTTGATCCTGTTCTATTTGCCTTTTACGTTCATCTTCTTCCTGATTCGCTTGCCTTTTATCTTCTTGATTTTGATGAAAAAATCTAAAGCTGGTCCTCTTCTGCTTGCCTTTTACGTTCATCCCGAATTCTCCGAAAGAAACGAGGGCGCTCTATGTTATTCTCGACGAGGGCATCGAGAGAATTCCACAGTTCTTGAATCTTCGCGGCCGGCGATGACGCATTCGTAAACGCGACAATAGGGTAGCATAAAGACATTCGGATGGTTGCTAGCCGTGACATTATGTAAAAATTATAAATGCTTATAATAAAACCAACATACCGTACAGGATCTTAAGGTAATTTAAATTTCCATTTTTTGCTATTCTTTTTTGTGCTTTTTTGATATTTTCTCTATAAAATCCAGGGAAAATTAAATGGATCTTAATTTTTCAGCATTTAATGGGCAAAATATTTAATTTGTATCATATTTATAATGTGATTAACACAACAGTGACTTTAATCATGATAATAAAAATAAAAAATTAACATTGGAAAAAATCAAATTAATCTTCTGCAAAACTCGAAACAGCATACGTTAGATATTTTAAACATTGAATTGAATTGAATTGATACTGATGCGTACCACTACTTGTTTTGGACACCTTTTTTCAGAAGAGATTTTGAGAGTTTTCAGTCATAACAGGAAGAACTACCAAGAAGTGATTTTACCATTAATAAAAATTGTTACTTACTTATCCATATCTTTTTCAGTTTTCTCAGATATAAACTTGCTTCACCAACAAAATCACATAAACCGATAGATAAAGTAATATTATTATTCAGCCCTCTTTCAACTTCAACACAATGCTAAAATTTGCATTGCACACTAATCCCGAATCTCTCAAGATTGAAAAAATATATTAACTTTCCAACAACTGGAATTCAGAGAAATCCCCGATAAAACAACTCCCTTATGTCAAAGTCAAAGTCAAGTATGCTTTATTGCCACAGAAAATTTCAAATAAATTTTATGGACAAAGCTAACTAAAATAAATAAACTAACCATAGTAGGGCAAATACAAAACAAAACAAAACTTAATATATACAATAATATATACGATAAAAATAGAACAAGCAATTTTCAAATTGAAATTGGTCACGATTTAACAAAAAAACTATATTACAGAACATCATAAGCAGTTGAACCATATCCACAGGAAGTACACAAAACATAGGGTAAAGAAACCCAGTGTTATCAAAATATTAAACATACATTATAACGAAGCGTGCTGTTTGAAGAAATAAGGAAGGTCATGTCGGTGAACTTGACTCAGGCAATATGCATTTGCTGCAGAGTTGAAAATACCGAGTAAAAGTAAACAAAACATGACTAAAATTGATAGCTTGGAATTTAATTTTGTGTAATTCCTGTATATCCGAAAAATCACTAATTCGTCAAAAAGCTAATCCTATACCTATTATAAAAAATATATATAATATAAAAAAAAATTCACCGCCGCACATGAAGCCCAAGAAAATTAATGGAGGAAAAAATAAAATCTAGTTCACGCAAAACTCATTTATTGAATAATAAGGCCCTTCTAGTAGGTAAGCTTTCGTTCTTTCACGAAATTTAGCAAATGTAGGGATGGATTTAATATGTAGCGGGAGTGTATTGTACAACTTCTTGGAATTATAAAGAATAGAATTTTTTGTTAATTCAGAGGAGGGAAAAGGAAGGTATATGTCCTGACTCGAATTTCTTGTTGGGTACTCATGTTGTGGCCTTTCGGGAAATATGGTTTGATATTTGCGTATTAAACAAGTTGTTTCTAAAATAAAGAAAGCAGGAAGCGTAAAAATTTTATATTTTTTAAAGTATTATTCGCAATGAGCTCTGCCATTAAGACCAAATAAATAACGAATTGCTCTCTTTTGAAGTTTGAAAATGGTACGAAATTGCTCGGTGTTACAGCAGCCCCAAAAGGGAAGGCCGTAGCGAAGATGAGATTCAAACAAAGAGAAGTAAGTGAGCCTGGCAGTAGACAGATTTAGTTCCTTCGAAGCCGATCGAATTGCGAAGCAGGCAGAAGAAAGCTTTTTTGTGAAAGAATCAATATGTGCGGACCACTTAAGGTTGGCACTAATACTCAAACCTAGGAATTTAGCCGATTCAACGTATTTAATATTGCTGTTGTGAAGTAGCAAAGGTTGTTGTAAGGTTGTTTTATAAGATAAGGCTACCGTTTTATCAACGTTGAAACACAGCCAATTTGAGTCAGACCAAGTTTTGATTGTGACGAGATCGCTGGAGATATTAGAGTGTAGGGAGAAAGTATTAGAATCACTCCAAGTTATGCTTGTGTCGTCAGCAAAGAGAGAAATTTTACCATTGATTTTTAGGTATGTAATGTCATTAATATATATTAGAAAAAGGATAGGCCCAAGAACAGAGCCCGGTGGAACTCCACTGGTAATTAATCTGCAATCAGAATCAGAATCGTTCGCTTTAACAAACTGCTGTCTATTTTCAAGATAAGATTGAAACCAGTTCCAAGGAATACCACGGATTCCACAAAAATTTAGTTTTCTTAACAAGATGTCATGACACACACAGTCAAACGCTTTAGCGTAATCACAGAAGACTGTAGCAGTGGGGAGCTTGTTGTTAAGGGATGAGTAAACATCGTGAAGCAACGAGAACATGGCGTCATTTGTACACTTGTTTGGTAAAAATCCGAACTGTTCCGGGGAGAGTATGTCATGTCTAAGGAGAAATGGCATGAGGCGATTTTTTAATAACTTTTCAATGATTTTAGAGAGTACAGGTAACAGAGCAATTGGACGATAATTGCATAAGACATCATTTTCACCTCCCTTATGAAGAGGAATAATTATCGCAGTTTTGAGGCATTCGGGAAAAACACCTTTCGTGAAGGACGCATTAATTAAGGAAGCTAGGACATCCAGAATTGGAAGTGGGAGGTTCAAGAAAATTTTAATTGACAGATTATCAGTGCTACAAGCTGATATACTCTTTATGCTGCTCATTACCTGAAGAAGTTCAAGGCTGGTCACAGGGCTTAGGAAAAAACTATCAGCGACTTTTTTAGAAGGAGGAAGTAACGAGAGAGGGTCGAGAGAAGGAGAAATACCAGAGGTAACATTTTTGCTCACGTTGACAAAATATTCGTTCAAATCATTTGGTTTTGGCATGCTCTGACTCGCGGAATTTGTTTTGCCTCTAAGATCGTTAATAATGGACCAGGTCTCCTTGGATACGTGTTTAGCAGTTGATAAACGATTCTGATAATATAGTTTCTTTGCTGTCTTGATAAGTTTTAGGTAGATCTTCGTATAATTCGAAATTAATTCAAGAACTTGAGTGGAGTTAGTGAAATTTTTTATGTATGAGAGGGAACGCATATTTTTTGCAGATATGCGTAAGCCTTTCGTAGTCCATGGATTTAAGCGGGAAGGCTTTATTGAATGCATTTATAATTTTATTTAAGAAACCACTAAAGTCAGAATCAAGTTCATCTGATTCAAAATTCCAGTTGGTCTTTAGGCAAAGGTTACGAAAGAATGAAAAATTAGAGGATGAGAAGATTCTACCTAGGTGGCGAGTTTTTTTTGAGGGCCTATAAGAAGTATTGAATTTGGAGATTACTGCCTCATGATCTGAGAGACCCGCGCTAGTTACTGTCGATTGGACATCATATGAAGGAAAGTCGGACGCTACATAGTCAATGATAGAAGAGGAATTGTTAGAAATCCGAGTTGGAGAGGTTACATGCATTGAAAGACCAAAAGAGTCAAAAATAGAAATTAATGATTTTTGGGCAGCACAAGCGGTAGCGTAGTCAATATTTAAATCACCGCACAAAATTTTCTTGCCTTTCACCGGCAGACCATCTAACAAGCTTAGCAGGTTATCAAAGAACAATTGCACATCGGAATTTGGCGCTCTATATATACAAATTACGTGTAAATCAAGGTTCTTATTGTATACAATGGAAAATTCAAAGTAGTTATCCGATTGGAGATGATCAAATTTAGTTACAGGTAAAAAGCCCTCGCTCAAGGAAAGAATCAGTGTTCCCTCATGAGTCGAGTTTTTCCGATTATATCTGGCTATTGTGGAGTACTTTTCAACATAAAGCAGTTCATTCTCACTCAGCCAGTGCTCTGTAATTGCAACTAGCTGGGGGAACCCTGATTTCTCCCAAAACAAAAACAATTCATCAGTCTTATTTCACAATGAGGCAACATTAATAAGAACCATACTAAGCCTAGAGTCAGGATTAGTGGAATCTAGTCGCTCAGGACACGTCAAGCTGCTTAAAATTTTTTCTTCGGGGAGCCGCTGGAGAAGTATTTTTGGTGACCCTCTCTGGACTTCTGAAGCTGAATCGTCCTCTCGGAAACAACATGGGATCTGTAGGAACAAAGATCTTCTTCCACTTCAGTGTGTTTAAACCCGTATGCGGCTTGAAAGTCGTGGTAGACCTTACGTAAAATGTCATCCTGGATTGGCAGTCCTTCAGATGCTAGAAATAATCTGATGCTTATGTTGGTAAATCCCTCATAGCATACCGAGGCAGGTTGGTCATACAAATAGGTAAGGTACAAACTAATGGCTCTGAAGATGGCAGGTTCCCTTAGCCTTGCCATAAGGAAACGATTACTAGAGTCGTTAGACTTACTGGCGGCCTGTGTGGGTCCAGAAAGAAGGATGGTTTATGGGATGATTCCTTAGACAGTTTAATTGTGACATCGCTCACAAGGGCATTAGTTTTGCAAGCAGCGATAGCTTGTTTGTCAGAAGTTACTGTAGTTACCTTGTGCGCGTTAGCTTCACGGACTGGAGAGGGAAAGTTCCGCAGGGTGCCAGAGGTCGGACTGCTAGCCACTTTCACATCTGTGCTTATATAGCAAATTACAAAATGTCAGCGGCATCTAAATAGGTCAAGGCTATTGCTAGAGGCGGCAAAAATACAAAGCCAAAACAGCGGAATGCCTAATGCTGTTTATAGACGGTTCATTTTAACAATAAAAATCGGCTTCACGACATAGAGTATTTTTTATTTTTTTTTTATTTGGACCACGAAATAAATATTTGGCAAATACCGCAATTAATAAAATGTACCAATATTTTCAAAAATGTACAGATGTACAGATTGTACCAGATCTGTACAATTGCCAAAACCACACGAATTCCATACTAACCCCGAATCTCACAAAATTGAAAAAATATATTAACTTTCCAACAACTGGAAATCAGAGAAATCATATAGACCTCCGATAAAAAAAACTCTCTTATATAGCAAGGTTTACAAAATTTCAACGGCATCTAAACAGGTCAATGGCTATCGCTAGAGGCGGCAAAAATATAAAGCAAAAACAGCCGAATGCCTAAAATTATTTATAGCCTATTCATTTTAACAATAAAAATCGGCTTCATGTCGAGTATTTTTTTATTTTTTTTTTATTTCGACCATGAAATAAATATTTGGTAGCACCGCAATTAATAAAATGTACCAAAATTTTCATAAATGTTCAGATGTACAGATTGTGTCAGATCTGTACAATTATACCAACTCTGGCAACGCTGCTGCAGTCTCTGACCATATCCTCGGATGGCTGGCCATCCGAAAGGGGCGGAGATTAACACAAACTCGTTATTCACGCGTTAAGTAGGCACTTGCGCATCTGGTGTGGCTTTATCTAGGATAAGTATCGTATTAAATGATGGTACTTTAGTAGGGAGATGAAGTCTAAATAACACTTACCATTCTAAATAGGCTTCTCATGGTCTTGGGTTATCAAATTAAAGTAGTTCATTTAACTTCAGTATAGTTTTTATTTAGAAAAAACGAACAATTACTCTGTCCTCTTAGTGTAATGTTTATGTTTAAGTAATTTTTTTATAGGTACAACAAAAGTATAGGACAAGGCGCTTAGAAAAATGATCAAGTAACTAAAAACCTTTGAATTAAACTATATTAGTTTTATATAAACACATTAAATTTTCACAAAATTAATGACAAATTTATAGACAATGTTTACAATAACTATAGTAAAGAATAACTATGTACAATGTTTAAAGTATAGCTTTCAATATTGTAATCACATTTTTCATGGTTTAGGTACTTTACCATCTACAAGAGAAAAACAATAATTTAGTGGACAACAAAGTTCCAATAATTCATATTTTTAACCTTGAAATCGACAAATGAATAAAAAATTTATATTACAGCGCTACTGCTATACAAAACTTCATTTTGTTTACTGTAATTGGTCGGTGACATTTGTAAAAACATGCATATTATTAGTAACATAGAATGAGAATGCTTATAGCTAGACTACTGAGGATGCTGTGTTATAAATTAAAATGCCTAGTATAGCGAATGGACATATGAATGCTCAAATAAGTAATAAGATAAGAATATGTGATTACTTTAAAATATATTTTTCACCATTCTATAAGCAGAGATATAGCAAATGCTTTTACTCTACCACCGTCTCTTTTTGCTGCATTGAAGCTGAATATGTTTATCGCAAAAAACTTAAGCAAAAGCATTTGCTTCTCTTTTATTCATATGAGCCATTACAAAAAAAAACCGCTTTTATCGGAACAAAACTTTTTTTCGAGTACCTATATAGGTTTCGTCGTACCCTTGGGATTGTTTGAAATAATCGGCATATTTTTCTGGACTAAACTTTTAAAATTAAAAATAACCATCATTACACTATAAAATAGATTTATCGACAATACCGAAACCGATTTTTTGCACTCGACAAGTTTTTGCCAACCATGTTAGCATCATCTCCAGATGATTATTATTTTATTGTATTATATCTCTGGAACATTTTTGCCAAAAGCGGTAAGGACGGCCAGTGTACAGAAGAAAACCTTACATAATATAATGCGAAATGAGAGTCGAATGCAAACATTCTGTTTCGGTATTGTGGATAAAACTGTATTGTAGTAATTTAGATATTATCAAATGCAAACCAGTGCCAGAGAAAAAGTATTTTGGATTTGCGCAGTCTATTTATAACAATATGCTCAAATAAATTTACAGTGCTCTCTTGAGTATGAAGAAGTAATTTTATGAAGATATTTAAGCCCGTTTGAGGATAAGTTCCTTCATGATAAATGTGAAACCAAACGGTACCGTCATAAAACCTATTCTATTTTGGTTAAATTTTTGATTGTCCTCAATTTCTACAAACTTAAAATGATCAAACACCATACTTGTGGGCACTACGATTTCTATGAAATAATCCTAATAAAATTAATGATCTCAGTGTCTCAGTATACTTTTTTGTGATATAGCATAAATCTCGTGTATATAAATTTTATTCTGATATTGATAAATTATTTAAATATTAGATAATTATTACTTTCTCGTGTCATCGAATAACGAGAAAGCATGCTAAACCGAAAGGTAAAAAATAGGTAATTTTTCAAGTTTTCAACATACTCGTGCTTGCCAAATCCAGAGATCACAAAAAAGTATATTAAATATATTTTTCAATTATATGTACCTTTCTTTTAATAACAACTAGAAAAAATTGATTTCAGCAAAGAAAGTATGAATAACTTTGTAATAATATCCTGCTGATTCAAAAAAGACATTTTTGAAATATAATAACATAGAAAATAACACATAATAATCGTTGAGATAAGTGGTAGATGCCCTTTTCGGAATTACATAGATTATTTATTAGACTTTGACACTATGGCAGTTACATAATCTCAATCACCAAATTTCATTTAGACAGGCTTAAAGATGATGCAAAATTATGATTACATATAAGTAATTTTTATTTTCTTATAAATCTCGGAGACCTTCTATTATGGAATTGTTGTATAGCTTTCGACGAAATGATTTGAAATTCAGCTGCAACAGCGTTTCTTAGGGGGGAAAAGCATAATATTTTCCATGATATAATACATAGGAACTGCCAACAATAACCGAATAACCCAGAATAATCCTCAGTGGTAGCACCGAACATTAACAAGAGACTAGAAGGCTCACTCTAAGCCCCGCCCCTATCGCGGAACCTGGTGAAATGCTGGTTAACCGTTCAGGCCACGTGCCACATCAAAAGTGCCGACTGAGAATGGAGTCTCTTGTTAATGGTGGTGGTAGCAATGGATACTAGTTTCTTTTATTAGACTAGACGGGAAATGTCATTATCCCCAAGGTTGTCTATCTATATTCCCTTATCTTTAATTTGTGGCTCTCATGATTTATGATAGACTGCTCTAAATTAGTTAGGGGTATTCGTGATTTTTAGTGAATACCTAATACCATTCGTATTTCTTTCACATATGGCCATTAAAACGTAGATGACACAAAAATTAGGGTCACTCTAAATTGATCGTCGATGGACCCAAATTCACCGCAGTCAACCACTATAATGATGTAGGCTAAAACCGGAACTTCTGTTGCAATTAAAAATACGTCAGCAATGGCCTTCTTCTGGTGTTTCTTGTTTTTTCTTAAAAATCAAGCGTTATGGCCCAAGAATAATAACCTAGAGAAGGATGGTTACTTTCCATAAGAGCCTATGATCACTAACTATCGTCCCGTGGTGCCCCTCGGTCCCCTCACCTTGATTGTCGTCCCTGTGCGCTAAGGCCGTCGCGCAGCAACGTTTCGCCATTGCTGTCGTGGCATCTTTTATGTTTTTGTTGTGTTTTTAATTTTTTAGTGATATTTTCGGATGTTTTTAAACCATTGATAGTTGTGTCTTGGTGCTTTGAACATTGAAAAACTTGATACTTATTATATTTTTCGTTTGATCCAAAAGGAAATCTCATAAATTGCGGGTTAAAGCAGATTTTTATTGATTTTTTTTTATTAAATAAGGTAGGAATAACTTAAATTATTTTTAAATTTAAGCAAGTCTGGGAGGAATAATAATATTTTAGCTAATATTGTAGAGAATTTGTTAAACTGAGGATTTCATTACACAGTGTGTCACTTGGCTATTTAGGTTGGAAACAATATTTAAAAAAAGTAGGTTTGCACGTACATACACTGGAAATTGATTTTTATTTATACATTGTTTACGTTCTTTAGATTGTGACCTTGCTTATCACGTTGGAATATCATAGCCATATTATGTCATACAGCTATAACTACACTATGGAAAAGCCAGTGTCGAATCATATTTTAAGAATTTTTCATTCAAATCCCGTGCTTACGCGGGCATCACAATGTTTACATTTGTATATTTTTTGAGTTCATGCAATATCCTCCGCTCGCTTATAACTTGTACGTTTTTGAAAATATTAGGTAAAACCAGTATTTTTTGTTTAATCTTTGACGCTCTCTGCGGACTAAATAAAGCAATTCTGGATATAGATAAGTTCGCTTAAATCGACCTATTTTGACGTCAGGCATCTGTCATCAAACGTTGTACACGTATTTTCCATACACCCTGTATTTTAGGTGGTATTAATTTTTGAAACTTGCAGCACATGCCGCAGGCAATAACTGAAAAACTTAAAATTAAGTAATATAAAATGCTTGGGAAGTGAGTTTCAATTTAATTTAATTGATACTAAAACAAAAACGGACCGTTCATTAGTTCCTGATGTGCTTTACCAGCTTTCCAAAAAATATTTGCTACTTAGCCTACAAAATTTAGAGCAGTTTTTTGTGGATTATCAAAAAGTTAAATATTATCAACAAGAGATACCATCGATTTCACGAATGAAAAGTTCGGAAATAATTGCGATATTTTTAACATTTTAGCATAATATTGGGGGAGGTAAACCTGCAACCTTTTCTGGCTCCCGGCACATCTAAAGAACCCCTAACATGGGATTTTGGCACAATGTTATTTTTTAGGTAACTGACATGGGCGTAGACAGGATTTTTTCTCAGGGGGGGGGGGGGGGGCGAACCGTAAACAAGGCCGCAGTGGTAGCCATCGGGGAAGACTAAGCCGCCGAAGGCGGAAAGTTTTGGGGGTGCCACGCCCAATTTTTACCCAAAAGTCAATGCAATCTTTAAAAAAAAGGATTCGGCACCCTCTTAAATGGCATGGCATGAATGGTATGTTGCAAAATGAGTCGGTTAAATTCCCCGGGGGGGGGGGGCATGGCCCCCCTGGCCCCTCCCTGTCTACGCCCATGGTAACAGAAGTAACTTTTAAATCGGACACTTTATTCTTAACTACAGGGTGTTCTCTAAAAGTGCTTTCAAAGTCGAATAAAAAGCATATGGGGTAACGGGTGAATACCGGTTACCATATGTTGGTTACAAGTTGCCATAAAATGTGTAAACTTTGATGTAAATAAACATTATAATTTTCTTTTAAGAGATTTTTCACTAAACGTATGTAAAAATAAAATGCAAAAAATTAACACGATTTTAAACAAACCCTCCTACATTGGTCTGATTCAATATCACGCAATTGCGGCAACTAGCTGGTATTACCCCTCATTCACAGTGGACAAAAACATGTCTTTTTTGTTATTTTGATTTTTGCAAGCCTTGTGAGCCCACTGACCAGAGCGGATCCGGGCCACGGTATCACAAACACCAGCATCTAACTACTGCACCAAAGCACTTGAAAGTGATTCATTGCATCGTAAAGACATGGGCAGAGACAACTCTGACATGGGTAAATTCTACGCTTACCGGAAATTGCCAAGTACAGCCAAGAGTATCGAGAAGAAAATGGTATTCTCTGTCTGCTCACCAAAGTCTTGTAGCGTTTCGTGTCTCCTCACCGCCAGTTTTCGAAATCTGTTCTCAAATAGCGATGGCGCGGCGCGCGCTATGGAGTTGCGGCTTATTTTTATGTATTTTCGTATAGGTGACTAATTTGCAAAATACGACTTGCTCGATTGGCTTCGTCGCCTTGTTAACTTATCTCTAGCCATTATTTCCAAATGGCAAGACCAATATAGAAAAAAACATTTTAAATTATTTTTTGAAATGATGGTTATATAAGTCAAGAACCAGTGACATAGCTCAATATTAACTAGCTTTTCCTCACTGGAAGATAACCAGCTTAAAAACTGTTGCGAGTGTAGATAAAAAAAATATTTGTGCGTGAAGTCCAGGCGCGATAGAAGTGAAACTTCTTCCTTATCAGCTGATAAGTTAAATTATAAGTATTTGTATGTCATTTCCCCTTCCGGCCCTTCCCACTAACACCTACGTAGATGCTATATAGGCAACGCTACGCATACATTTTCTCTGCTGACGGCCGCCTTCCAATCAAGCATGTGCGTATTCCCCCTGCTGTCGCTGCTGACGTATTCTTCGAACTCCCCTCACGCGATCGGAATTCTCGTAACGCTCGAAAATAAAATTACCACCCCCTCTGCAAAGAAGTTTCACTTCAAAAATGAACGTGTAATCGTATAACACACTACTGAAGTTAAACTTCTGCCTGTAGCGAACACAGACAGCCTGCAAAACACATTTCCCGCGCGCATCACAAACACATGCGTTGTTTAATGTTTACATTTGTAACGTTTGCGTTAACATGTCTCATATTACACTTCACGTATAGCCCTCCGTTCGCTTCGCTCGATACGGGGGCCCAACCATCAAAAACTAACCAAAACGAACCCAAAGCATGCAAAAAATCAAGAAAAAAAACTTTTTTCAGACGTAACCTCAAGGAAATAAAAAAAAACATGATAACGATGAGTCGGCTCGGGTGGCAAAAAGGAAAAGGGACAGTTATTCATATAGAAGCAACCGAACGTTTTGGTTTCGATACATTGGACATATTTACGTTTCTAATTGCGTAATTAATTATTTGTTCATTTATCAGTTTAATAAATATATATTATTACTTAAATTGTGCATGTTTAATAGAAAAACCGGAGAGTTTACAGTTTATCATGACCGAGCGGATATTTCGCTGCAGATAAAACCCTAGAAGCTACTGGTTTCCTACTATGAGAAGATATGTTACGAAGTATATCAATCAACTCATGTCTTGGGTGTTTATACAATAAAGTACCAGCAGGTAAACGACCGGGAAGATTGAACCCTATAGAAAAACCGGATAGTTTACACAAATTTAAAAAGAGGAACAAACATAACTTTGCAAAAAATAAAAAAACATCGACGGGAATCGAACCCGGACCGTCGCGTCGTATCCGAAACTATACATCCTACCACTGAGCTACCGTCTATAGATATTCTAATAAGTCCGCTCACTCCAGCGTGCCGTGGAAAATAACGCCGTTGACCTTGTACACACTCGGGACTCGGCCACGGTACAGCAGACGAATGCGTGCAGCTACGGTGTACGATCAGTATGAATAGTCCAACTCACGCTTGATTAATATTTATACGGGGAGCGTTCTAATAGGAATATATGATATGAATATGATTATGTATTAATGTTTATATTATTTATTTGTTATGAACAATTATTTTGACATTCTCTGTCTCATTTATCCCTCATTAATGATTCTAATTTGTAATAGTTATTTAGTATTATAATAAATAAGTAAATAATAAACTAAATATTATCTACGATATGGATAAAAATACTAGTTGGTATATAAAATTAATGCGAAACCCAAAAACAACTGGTATTGTTTAACTGAACACAAATTACAAAACATAACAGAAAAATAGCGACAATGGAACAATTTTAACCTGATATTTTCGGCTGTCGATAGTTATCGATATCTTATTACATTTTGTTATGAATATGACAAATGCGTTCACAGTGGATGTCGTCTTTAACAAAAAAATTGAAAACACCAACTAACCCGTGCTACACCCGTATCTTAACCCAAACATTAAAGGTATTTTCCATCTATGGTTTTTCATTCTTAATAAGTGGCTGATTGGACGACTAACCCAAATCTATTAAAATTGATTATAACGTATCGGAACCAGTTCAAATGACTAAAATAAGTGAGACTAAGTGAAACTAAATGAAAGTTGAATCGACCACTAACCCAATCTAACCAAATCTATTAAAATTGATTATAACCTATCGCAACCGACTCAAATGACTAAAATAAGTTGAGACTACGTGAAACTAACCGAAAGTTGATTAGACGACTAACCAAAACTAACCAAATGTATTCAAATTGATTATTACGTATCGGAATCGGTTGAAACGTCTTTAATAAGTTGAGACTAAGTGAAACTAACCGAAAGTTGATTTGACTTAACCAAACTAACCAAATCTATTAAAATTGATTATAACGATCGGAACCGACTCAAATGACTGAAATATGTTGAGACTAAGTGAAACTAATAGAAAATTGATCAGACGACTAATCAAAACTAATCAAATCTATTAAAATTAACGTATCGAAACAAAGTCAAATGACTAAAATAAGTTGAGACTAAGTGAAACTAACTGAAAGTTGATTAGACAACTATCCAAACTGAACCAAATCTATTAAAATTGATTATAACGTATCGGAATCGGTCAAATGAACCGAAAGTTGATTCGACGACTGACCGAAACTTACCAAATCTATTAGAATTGATCATAACGATCGGCATCGACTCAAATGACTGAAATAAGTTGAGACTGAAACTAACCGATAATTGACTGACGACTAATCAAAACTAATCAAATCTATTAAAATTGATTATAACGTATCGGAACCAACTCAAATGACTAGAATAAGTTGAGACTAAGTGAAGCTAACTGAAAGTTGATTAGACAACTAACCATCAAACTTAACCAAATCTATTAAAATTTATTATAACGTATCGGAACCGACTCAAATGACTAAAATAAGTTGAGATTAAGTGAAACTAACTGAAAGTTGATTAGACAACTAACCAAATCAATTAAAATTGATTATAACGTATCGGAAGGCGGCTCCAAAAGTAAAATCAATTGAGACGCGATATCGAAGTATTCACTTCTATCACGTATACTGTGCTACTCGTGACTTTTTTTTATAAAAAATCATTAAAAACTTATACAAATCTATTGTAATTGCTACTACTTTTGTCTGCCGACTTTCAGTTTATTTTTTTGCTTTTATTGAAATCTCGCAGACGGCGCAGGACAGGTTTGTAGACAAGGCTGTGTTGTCTGATTTATTTTTTAATTCTACATGATTTTTAATTGAAATGGTACATTTCTCTGTTTGACAATTCTATGTTAGTCAATAGGTGTGTTGTGCTAATTTTAAACCAATATCTATTATTCCTAAAATTATTATTTTATATTACTTATAAAAGCGAGGCAAAGCGATAGTGATATTAAGCTGATCAGAATTGATATTATTCATTGATCTATAAGAAAGGTCGAGAGAGGATTTGAGGCGCATGATTATTTCTCTTGCTGTCTATATTTTATTTCCTTATATTCCTTGTGTTTTTATGCAAGCGTTATAACTATTTGCAATCATGAGCAGTTGCGTTCCAGGATCAGCTTCTGTGCTTGTGATACTAAAGCCCGGGTTCGATTCCCGTCGGTGACAAGACATGTTTTTTCTTTGGTTATGTTTGTTAGTTGGGGTTAATTTTGGTTTTGTGTTAGAGACGGTTGTTCAAGCTTGTAGCACGCTGGTCTCAGTATGCTTGTTTGAATAATTAAAGTTATTTTCAATTATATTTGCTTAATTTCGGATATCGAAGACAAGCGCGCGTAGCGAGTAGCACAGTACACGTGATTAAAGTGAATATTTCTTTATCGAGTTTCAACTTATTTTAGTCTTTTGATCCGGTTCTAATATGCTATAACCAACTTTAATAGATTCACTTTGTCTCAACTTATTTTAGTCATTTCAACCGGTTCCGATAGGTTATAATCAATTTTAATAGATTTGGTTAGATTGGGTTAGTCGTCGAATCAACTTTCGTTTAGTTTCACTTAATCTGAAATTATTTTAAACATTTGAACCGGTTCCGATACGTTATACCCAATTTCAATACATTTGGTTAGTTTTGGTTAGTCGTCTAATCAACTTTCGGTTATTCTCACTTAGTCTCGACTTATTTTAGTCATTTGAACAGGTTCCGATACGTTACAACCAATTTTAATAGATTTGGTTAGTTTGGGTTAGTCGCCGATACAACTTCAGTTAGTTTCACTTAGTAACAACTTATTTTAGACATTTGAACTGGTTCCGATGCGTTATAACCAATTGTAATAAATTTGCTTAAATTGGGTTAGGCGCCGAATAAACTTTCATTTAGTTTCACTTTTTCTCAACTTATTTTAGTCATTACAACCGGTTCCGATAGGTTATAATCAATTTTAATAGATTTGGTTAGATTGGGTTAGTCGTCGAATCAACTTTCATTTAGTTTTTCCTAGTCTCAACTTGTTTTAGACATTTGATACGCTATATACTCAATTTTAATACATTTGGTTTGTTTTTGTTAGTCGTCTAATCAACTTGCGGTTAGTTTCACTTAGTCTCAATTTACTTTAGTCGTTTGAATCGGTTCGGATATGTTATAACCAATTTTAATAAATTTGGTTAGTTTGGGTTATTCGTCCAACCAACTTTCGGTTAGTTTCACTTCGTCTCATAAAAATTGAATAATTATTTACCAATTCCATAAGAGAGAAAGAAGGAGAGATCGCGTGTAGTTACACAACAGCACAATAAGAAAAACTACGCTTAACCATCTTAACCACATACATTTTTTAAATAGCGTATAGCGTAAAGCGTGCGAAAACTATTCCGTAAAAATAAATTCACACCGTCCGATCCCGAAAGTACTTGCGAAAACTGAGTCACGGCTAAGCCGTGACATTGACAGGTAGCCGATGGGCGAGGGATAGGCGCAGGCAGGAGGAAAATTTTCCGCGGCACGCTCGAGTGAGCGGACTTATTATAATATCTATAGACGCTGACTGAGCTACGAGACCACTTGACAGCAGTTTGCCGGATCATAAAGATATGATGTTCGTCAACAATGTGATGCGCGCGCAATCTGCTTATCCGCTAGTCGCGCTCACGGCTCAAGCAATCCCCACTACTAACTCGACTACGTAGCGTTGCATGTTCTCGTTTCATAGCGACTCGCATGAAACGAACTTACCCCTCCGGGCGTGAAGAAGTTTCACTTTAAAAATAATATATTTTTCCATTTAGAAACAAGATTCTGGCTCTTAAACCATTTTGGCAAAATTCCATACGTTATGTAAATATCGTTTAATTTAAACATAAATGAAAAAAAGGTACGAACACTTATATTCTAGCTCAATGAAATACGCCAGTACCTATCTAAAATATTAAAATTATGGAACCGTAGAAAATCACTTAAATTACATCACAAGGAAATGCTTTCCAAAGAGTATTTTAAATATTATTTTTACTCTGTCTAGTTAATTTTTTTACTAATGTTAATAGTTTTTTCCTACTGACTTTAACTTTTCGGATATTAAAGTTTAACTTTTTAATGACACGGTTTAATCTGAATATTTTTTACTGTTTTTTATAAATTTAAATTTTCCTTCCATTAGTAACAAATAATTTATATTTCCTTCCTGAATGTGTCCTAAGTCTAAACAAAAATATTTTGTAAGTTCGTTGTTTCAGAATTTTTAAATCAAAGCTTTGATAGTCATTTATTTCATTAGAAAATTTGTATTTAAGGTTAAAAACAAGAGCAGAAAAGAAAAAAAATAAGACAACATACCACACTTGCGTACAACTTATTGTATGCATGTAGTTATCGGCTTATTATAGTTGTAATTTTCATAACGTTTACCGCTGTATGGGTTGCTTATCAAGGAAAATAAACTTGTGTTGAATTTGAATTTGACTTTATATTCTTTCTTTTTATTGCTAATCGAAAAATGCCTTCTGAGATTTTATAAGAAACCAAGAGCACAGCTTTAACACACACACAGCTCGGGCACTCAGGTGGCGGGAATCGCTTACGCTGATCTCTACGCGCATTGCCTAAGCTCCACCTTCCAGGGTAGCACAGCGGCTCGGGATATTAGTCGAACCACGCCATAGGCGTAGTTACGACTATATTTGCGGATTTGTTTATTCGGTGTCCAATTTTATCAAGGTTTTTAGAGTTTTTGTGTTTGAAGTTAATAACTAACCCAAACTATTAGTGAAAGAAAACAAGGAAAACTATGTGCTGTTAAAAGCTGCCACAACAAGAGATATAATTGTAATAAGAGATTCTTTAGCTTTCCAAAGGGACCCCATAGGCGAGTACAAACTTATTTCTAGATTATCAATTTTAAATAATTTTTAGAAGGCATAATAATTATTGTTAATATTTCAAGACAATTTTGAACAAAAAAATGTTTGCAGCAAACTTGTAGAATTATGTAATGTATTGCATTTTAGTGATCTACGTGAATATTTCTCCAATATTTGTTGTGAGGAAATATTTGAGGATAAGGCTCTATTTTACCCTAAAAATAAACATTAATAATTATAAGAAAAATCAATCAAAACAAATTAATTATATGGAGACACAGCACATAAATAAGGTTTTATTGAATCTTTCTTCTTTATTATTTAGTTTGTCTTTTATTTTAAGTTTAGTATATCTTGTAAGTGCTTGTGTTAAATAGTCTCCAATAGGGCAATAAATAAATAAAAAGTTACAGGCCCGTCTAGACGGTTGTACCTAGAAAAACTGTAAGGGCTTTAATTAAAGAATACAAAACCTTTTCATCTATATCTCTATTGCAATAATACTTTTATTAGGTGTTATAAAACTAGGTAGAAATTTAGGTACAAAAGGTCCTGCAATCATATTTCATTTCAGGAAATAGCATTATTTTTACAAACTTAAGTTAAACCAAGACGTTACCTACCATTCTGAGTTCTAAAACAGAGTTTTATCCACAATACCGAAACAATATATTTGCACTCGACGCGCGTTTCGCTAACCATGTTAGCATCATCAGGAGATGATTAAAACTCTTAAAAACTCTTACCTTTCTGAGTGTAAACAAAATTGAGCGAGTCTGCGAGACACTGATGTGTAAACATATCCTATATCGACATCATCGATATGAAAATCTAATGCCACCTTAGGCTGCGTGACGCCTGAATATAGGCATCACTTATTTGGAACTGGTTGCCTATATTCTGGCGTTAGAAAGAACACGTTTTACACTAACGGTTACAGGCAGCCTGCATAGATACCGCCTGACGGGCGTTGTTTAATATTTACATCTGTAACGTTTGCATTAGAATATCTAATATTTACACTTCACGCATAGCCCTCCACTCGCTTCGCTCGCTACAGGGGTGTAACCAACAAACACTAATCAAGCTAACCCATGGCATGCCCAAAATCAAGAATTTTTTTTTTTTGCAAATATAACCTCAAGAAAAAAAATATCATCATGAATCGAACCTGAACTACAGGTCTATCATCTTAATTACTAAACCAACAGAGCACTTGTAAGCAATTTATTACATCGTAAAGACATATGTAAAGTAGGAATGCAATCTAACAAAAACACCCGATGCCTTCCGACAAGTCGGGAATGTATTTCGCAAGCTGTCTTTATTCGCTAGTCGTCTTATGATGTCACATCCGGGTTTCACACTTCCGTTCATTTTCCCGAGATTTACCCTCATACCACCGCGTAATATGTTTACACATCAAAAAGGCAAATACAAAGAATATTAAAAGTATGATTTTCTTTCAATTATTGTTCTTATTTCTAATAGCTTGTCTTTCTTCTTAAGATTAGTTTTAAATTTCCTGTAACTGGGCCTGGGCCTGTTGAAAATGTAAGGTTAGTTATTATTTATTTATTTATAAGTATTTTCCTGTTTAGATATTTTCTTGTAATTTGTAAGTAAAAGAATAATTATTATAATGCTGAGAGGGGTATGCAAATTAACAACGTCAAAATACCACCATGAGGCGCTGCATTGAACCTATTCAAATTTTAGCTATTACAATTAGGTAAAAATGGTTTTAATTTTATTATTTATTGTTAATAATTATAAAACACAAGTTAGAAATTAAAATCAATGCTTTCAAGTGGAGAAGAGTTGGTAGAGTAAGCTGGGGACTGGCTAGGTGATGATGGCGTAGGCCGTAGGCTCTTGGGGGCTACTCAATGCCGTTGAAGTAAATTGTTGAGAGCTGTTGGAAGGGCTGCAAGTAGATGGAGGGCACATGTCAAAACTCTGACTATGATAGAACTGAGTGGTACTTGGCTGCATTTGTTGATTTGTATTTGGTTGTTGAGAATAGTGTTAAGGTTGGTTTGACTGAACAGTAGTTAGGTAAGAAGGTCTGATGAGTTACAATTGGATTTAGACAGGGAGACGAATGGTTTGGCAAATGTATTGTGGCAGGTTGATATGATTGCATGTTGGCCGCGTTTGTGCTGCTTTATGTTGGCTGTTAGCCGCAACACCCCTATTTGAAAATTTACGGTATAGTCTTCATCAAAACTATGTAGTGATGGAATTATTCCTTGAAAAAAAAATGTCGGTCGGGACGCTCCAGCAACTTCAGCATTTTGAGTCTGCTTCACGCTTTCGGGATCCTACTGCATGCTGCGGAAGTCTGGATCTATCGGCATTTTCATTATCTCCAGATTCTTCAGATTTTATGAATCCTGGAAGTTGCCCTCTTCTGCCGCCAAGCTATCATGTGTCTTGCGCCCTGTACAAATTCTTTTTAAAAACTGTAACTGATCGTGGTAAACAAACTTTTTATATTTGAGGCGCCCGCTCCTCACCTTGCGGCTTCTTTATGTTTCTTTTCAGAAAGGAATCTCCAATGTTTCCACATATCTTTATTACCTCTTTTCCTGAACTGAAACAAAAACGATATTTTTTTTCAGATATCTGGCAAGTGGCTGTACTTTGACATATTTGCACTAAGCTACAGGCTCGGTGTTTCAACAGTAAGCGAGATAGTTAAAAAGATATGCCAAAGTATTTGGTCTGTCATGCGAATGGAATGTATACTCATAACTTCAAAAGATTTTTGGCAGACAGTGGACTTATAATTTTGAAAAACAGGCAAAATTTTCGCATTTGGGGGGGGGGGGGGGAACACATTAGAATAATAAACCCCCTGGGCTCATAATTATAAAGGTTATGCGTCAGTTGTATTAATGACAGTAGCAGATTCAGATTATCGCTTTATTTATGTTGACTTTGGGAGTTATGGAAAATACTGTGATTCCAAGGTATTTAAAAGATCTTCATTATGGACAGCGATCGAAAATAATCAGCTAGAATTACCATCGGAAAGATATCTTCCAGGAGCAGCAGGGCCAAATGTACCGTACTTTTTTGTCGGTGATGAGGCTTTCGCCTTGCATAAGCATCTTTTTCGGCCTTATGACGGGTCGAATCAAACCTTAAAAAAGAGAGTATTTAATAACCGCTTGTCAAGGGCTAGGATATACGTAGAGTGCTCATTTGGCATTCTTAGTAACAAGTGGAGAATATTTCACAGACCAATTAACTTGGAACCAGATTTTGAGGTTGAGATGGTCAAAGCTTGTGTTGTCCTTTATAAGTTCGTTAAGGGTATAAAGACAATTTCGGGTATTGATGACATATCTAGAGGAGAAGTATTACGAGGAGGTATGACAGCAAACAATATAAGGATTATAGTGTCTGACTATTTCTTAACCGATGCTGAAGCGGTCAGTTGGCAGCTAACAAAAAAATAATAACAGTTCCTTTTGCTTTTCATACACTGTACCCAAGTATGTATATAATGTATAATGTAAAATTGTGAATAAAGACGTAAGTTTACAAATTGTTAGCAAAGTTTAAAAAAATAGTATATTTTCTGCAACAATTCTAAACGGCTATATAATCTTTGCATATTACAAACGCCCCTAACTTTAAAAATATATATTCCATAGCCGTTTAAAATTACATATTACAGAATATAATAGACACCCTGTATATTACGGCCATACATGTGAATTTTGGGTATTATTTTTTCATAATTTATTTTCGAGAGGAAAATACCAGTGTAATATTCGAACGCTCTATGTGAAATGATTAAAAAAAATCTTACCAAATAAGTCTTTCTCATTGTCGCTTAATTCCTCAAAGTTGGGCCTAAATGCAACACAGATTTCCCTCTTCCAGAGTTTTTCGTTTCATTCTTGTTTTTGTACAATTCAATGGTTTTATCCCACAGTACTGGCTTAGCTTCAACTAGAGATATTAATATCTCTATATCAATTTCAAGTCGTCATGTCTTCTAAAAAAATATATCCGATGCATGGAGTCACTGGTCCCAACAACTAAAGAAGGCTAAGGTGAAAGCATGTACGGAATTCGTATCCCCACTATAAGGCTCGTTTCATACGATCCGGATTTTAGCCGGTCCGGTTCTATTGCTTTTACCGAATACCATTTTGCGCCTTTTCACACGCGGTCTTATTAGTTTTAACGTGTAGTCCAGTAGTGCATTGAACTAAATCGCCTCTTTCAGACGATACGATACACGGCACGGCGCTGCAGAATCCCAGTCGAACATCAGGCAGGTATTCGGACGCCGTCCGCGATTGTTTTTCATTCCGTATCGTCTGAAAGAGGCCATTTAGTTTAATGCACTACTGGACTACACGTTAAAACTAATAAAACCGCGTGTAAAAAGGCGCAAATAGGTATTCGGTAAAAGCAATAGAACCGGACCGGCTAAAATCCGTATCGTATGAAAGAGGTCGTTTCACATTTGCCGGAACCGCCTGTCCGGTGCCGGCTAGCCGGTCCAAATATTTATTAATTTATCCTGGAGCATTCACACGCGCCGAAGTCTGTTATCCGGCAGCCGGGTGCCGGGTTGTTACCGG
This sequence comes from Pissodes strobi, assembly GCA_016904865.1. Taxonomy (NCBI): domain Eukaryota; kingdom Metazoa; phylum Arthropoda; class Insecta; order Coleoptera; family Curculionidae; genus Pissodes; species Pissodes strobi. The sequence continues at coordinate 48,554 of MU183036.1, read as the reverse complement.
GCCGCACAACTGCATCGTCGGCTGCCGGCTACCGTCCATCCGGCAACCTCAGCTTAAGCCTCTTTCATACGATACGGATTTTAGCCGGTCCGGTTTTATTCGTTTTAACGTGAGTGGTGCATTAAAACCTTGTGACAATTAGTTTAATGCACTACTTGACTACACGATAAACCCAATAAACCGGACCGGCTAAAATCCGTATCGTCTGAAAGAGGCGTTAGGGAACATACTTTGGATGTGTTATTTTTTTTTTATTAAACGGTCACGGTTTACTTCTTGGTTCGAGGGCCTGATTCCTGATTGAAATGTTGTAACTTAATTCTCGTAAATAAAATTTTCTTTCTTCTGTACATTTTTCCTTTAATAAATAAATTAATTTCATTTTGTATTCATGTTTAGTTTATGTTAACGATATTTTATGTAAATTAACACTTACCTAGTTTACAAGAGTATGTGTAAACGTGGTAACTGCGTTATCCTTAAACTGAACAGGGTGGCCAACTAAGCGTGCAAGGTACTGCATCTCAGAAACTATTAATTGTAGAGACTTGCGGTAAAAAAATTTATAACCAAAGTAGCTAAAAAAAATCCTGGAAATTATTTTCAGGTTTCGCAGATGGCCGCTAGGGGGCGTAACCGCCATCTTGAATTAAAAAAAGTGGTGTTTTTCGGAATTTTGCCTTATTAAGATAACAAAAAAATTGAAGCATTTTCAAGCTGAGATAAATTCGAGTTTTTTTTTGTTAAACACTTTTTGCCCTATCTCTAAAAATAAACTGGTGGGGGTGTTCAAATGTTTTTGGAAATAAACATCTGTAACTTCAAAACGGCTGAACAGATTTCAACCAACTTGGTGTCGTTGAAAAGAACTTTTCTTGGGAACAAAACCTACCTTATTTGTGGTGATTGTAATTTGCTTATGTCGCCACTAGAGGGCATTTTTCGATATTACGACAGCAATTGCGAAATTTCTAAAAGAAATTTAATCTATCGGTACTAGTTTTTTTTCATGAAAAAATAGCAAAATGATGCCCAAATAAGCTAGTGAAAACCGCGCCTCGATATCTTGCTCCTAGCCTAAAATATCGTCAAAAGAAAATTTTACCATAAAATCAGTTTTTTTTTAATTTTTTCTCCAAAGTTTGTTGGTTGTTTTTTATGGGTATCTAGACTGCCATAAAACTAGAAACCATAAAAAATATAATCAGCTTGAACCGTCATCAATATAGCAATTTTAGGTTGTAACTTTTAATAAAAAAGGCACAATTTATGCTTAGGCGCATATTAACTATAATATAGGCCCAGATAAACCCACACCAGATGCGAAACCTCCCGCCTAACGCATGAAACAAGAATTCGTTTAAAGCTCCGCCTCCTGGGGATGGCCAGCCATCCCAAGAAATAGTCAGGGCAAACTCTAGTGTGATTCTAAACGCGAACCACGCGAGTCTGGTGGTTTAGTCCGAGAGCGTTACGAAAAATAATTATTTTTTAGTTTATTTTTGTTAAAAATGCCTGGTTATAAGTGCCTTTATTTGAATTATTCTACTAGAAGCGGTGGTGAAAAATAATTATTTAAATTACCCCGCGATCCTGAAAGGCATGTATAAATGTTTTTTAAAGCACACTCCCGCACACTTATTTCCAAAGTTTATGCATATTCTAAAATCGAATAAGCACAAAATTCAATTAAACCTGAAAACTGGCAGATACAATGTTATAGTTAAATCTTTTTTAAATCCAACTAATGTTATACAGTGTCCGTAAGAATATTGGCCACATATGGGAAAACATTATTATTATGATATGGAACTTTTGTTTTAACCAATCAATTCTGCATGTCTGACAATCTAAAAATGCATTTTAACATTGAAAATGTTTCTGTTTTCCTAGTATAGGGCGTGAAAAAGTGCATGATACATTTGCCACATTCATGACGTCATACGCGTGAGAGATCGTGTTAGTTTATTTAAACCTTAATTTGATTATAACGTATCGGAATCGGCTCAAATGACTAAAATAAATTGGAACTAACTGAAACTAACCGAAAGTTTATCGAACGACTAACCAAAACTAACCAAATGCACCAAAACGCGCTAAAAGGTACCGGAACAGGTTACAAAAATTAAAGTAAGTTAAAACTAATCAAAACGAATCGAATTTTGGCGACTAACCAAAACTAACCGAAAACATTAAATTGGATTTTAAGGTATCGGAACTGGTTCAAATAACTAAAATAAATTGGAACTAAGTGAAACTATACGAAAGTTGCTTGGACCACTAACCAAAACTAACCATAAGCGGCAAAACGGTCTAAAACCTACCGGAACAGGTTACAAAAATTAAAGTAAGTTAAAATTAACCAAAACGAACCGAATTTTGGTGACTAACGAAAACAAACCACAAACATTAAATTTGATTATAATGTATCGGAACCGGTTCAAGTGACTGAAATAACTTGAAACTAACTGAAAGTAACAGAGAGTTGATTAAATGACTAACCAAAACTAACCAAAAACATTAAAATTGCTTATAACGTACCGGAACCGGTTCAAATGACTAAAATATATTAAAACTAACTGAACTTTACCGAAAGTTGATTGAACGACTAACTAACCAAAAACACCAAAGCGACTAAAACGCATCGAAATAGATTAAAAATATTGAAGTAAGTTAAAACTAACCTAAATTAACCGAATTTTGGTGACTAACCAAAACTAAACAGAAACATTAAAAATGCTTATAACGTCTCAGAACCGGTTCAAATGACTAAAATAAATTGGTACTAACTGAAATTTACCTAAAGTTGATTGAACGACTAACCAAAACTAACCAATATTAACTAAAAGCATCAAATCGGGCTAAAACGTATCGAAATAGATTCGAACTATTGAAGTAAGTTAAAACTAACCCAAATTAACCGAATTTTGGTGATGAACCAAAATTAACCAAAAACACTTGTTTATATTGTATCGGAACTGGTTAAAATAAATTAAAACTACTTGAAATTAACTGACAGTTGATTGTACGACTAACCAATCGCACCAGAAAAGGCTATAACATATCGGAACATGTTAAAAATGTTAAGGTAAGTTGAAACTAACTTTAATTATCCTAATTTTGGCGACTAACTAGAATTAACCAAATCATTAAAATTGGTTATAACGTTTCGGATCCGGTTCAAATGACTGAAATAAATTAAAACTAACTAACACTAACCGAAAGCTGATTGAATGACTAACCAAAACTAATCAAAAGCAGCCATAAACACCAAAAAGGGCCAAAGCGTATCGGAACTGATTAAAGGTATTAAAATAAGTAACTAACCCAAATTAATCAAATTTTGGCGACTAACTAAAATTAACAAACACATTAAAATTGGTATTAAAATATCAGATCCGGTTCAAATGACTGAAATAAATTAAAACTAACTATAACTAACCGAAAGCTGATTGAATGACTAATCAAAAGTAACCATAAACACCAAAAAGGGCTAAAGGTGTCGGAACTGATTAAAGGTATTAAAATAAGTAACTAACCCAAATTAACCGAATTTTGGCGACATTAAAATTAACCAAAATCATTTAAATTGGAACTGGCTGAAAGTAAGCGAATGTTGATTGAATGACTAACCAAAACTAACCGAAAGTAAATAAAAGCACCAAAACCGGCTAAAACGTATCGAAATAGATTAAAAATATAGAAGTTAAAACTAATACAAATTAATCGGATTTTGGTGACTAACCAAAACACTAAAATTGGGTATAACGTATCGGAACTGGTTCAAATGGCTAAAATAAATTAAAACTAACTGAAATTAGCCGAAAGTTTATTGAATGACTTACCAAAAGTAACGAAAAGCACTAAAAAAGGCTAAAATACATTAGAACAGATTCAAAATATTAAGGTAAGTTGAAACGATCTTAAATTAACTGAATTTTGGCGACCAACTAAAATTATACAAACACATTAAAATTGGTTATAACACTAATCGGAAGCTGATTGCATGACCAACCAAAACTAATCACAAGTATCCAAAAACCGGTTACGATACGTTATAGCCAATTTGAATGTTTTTGGTTAATTTTAGTAAGTCACCAAAATTCGGCTAATTTAAGTTAATTTCAACTTACTTTAATGTTTTTAATCTGATTTGATATGTTTTAGCCCTTTTTGGTGCTTTTGGTTAGTCGATCAACCAACTTTCGGTTAATTTCAGTTAGATTTAATTTATTTAAGTAATTAGAACCGGCTCCTATACGTTATTACCAATTTTACTGTTTTTGGTTAGTCATTCAATCAACTTTCGTTTACTTTCAATTAGTTCCAATTTAATTTAGTCATTTGAACCAGTTCCGATACGTTGTAACTAGTTTAAATGTTTTTGGTCAATTCAAGTTAGTTGCCAAACTTCGGTTAATTTTAACTTACTTTAATATTTTTAATCTATGCTTATAAGTTTTAGCCCTTTTTGGTGCTTTTGGTTAGTTTTGGTTAAAAGTTCTATCAATTTTCGGTTGATTTCAGTTAGTTTTAATTTATTTTAGTCATTTGAACCTGTTCCGATACATTTTAGCTCGTTTCGGCGGTTTTATTTGCTTTTGGTTAGTTTTGGTGAGTTATTCAATCAACTTTCGGTTACTCGTAGCTAGTTCCAATTTATTTTAGTCGTTTGAATCGCTTCCAATATGTTATAAACAAATTTAATGTTTTTGGCTAGTTTTGGATAGTCCTTAAAATTTGGCTCATTTTGGTTAGTTTTTACTTATTTTAATGTTTGTAACCTGTTCCGATACGTTTTAGCCCGTTTTGGTGGTTTTGGTTACTTTTGGCTAGTTTTGGTTAGTCGTTCAATCAACTTTCGGTTAGTTTCAGTTAGTTCCAATTTATTTTAGTCATTTGAACCGATTCCGATACCTTATGATCAAATTTAAGTTTAAATAAACAAACCAACACTATCTCTCATGCGTATGACGTCATGTGGCAAATATAGCATGCACTTTTTCACGATTTGAGGCCCTATATTAGGATAATACAAACATTTTCAATGTTAAAATAACCTTAAATCGGCATACATTAAAGCGTATTAGGGGAATTTCTGTAAAAAAAGTCAGTGCAGCCATAATAACACAAGATTCCATGACCGCCTGCTGGGAAAAAAGGAAAGTGAATGGCTATTGCAAATTTAAATTTTTCCTGAACCAGTCCACCAGCAAAACACGTTTTCATTTCATTGGTGCAGACCAACTATTTTAATTTTGAAGAACAATAATTCTATAATCATACCCAGATTATTTGGTGCAGGCCGCGTATAACCGCCACGTCAAGGTTAAAGTTGGCTGGCGAGAAATTTGCCGATCTTTTGTATCTGGTGTGGGTTTATCTGCGATATAGGTACGAGTAAGTACGTATTCGCTCTGTGCGTTAGGGTAGTGGGAGAAATGACGAACGATCGTGCGCGCGAATCGGAGAAATTTGGAACTTTATTCAGCTACTATACAAATATACACGTGGAATACATCGAAAAGGGTCTGGTGTCATATAAGCACTGACGATTTTAAAGATTTTTTGGGTTCAATGGAAAGATTACATCAAATGGAACACGTTAATGCAAAAAAAATTGCGAATGAAGCACTTTTGACGCCAAAAATTGAAAAAGGAATTTCAGAAATGAGGCTGTTTAGTGACATTTAAATGCGAAATGATGACAATTTATTTGCAATGTTGTCAGACTTGGCTAACCTTCTTACTTTTGAAGTAAGCAAATTGCCAAGTGCAGGAGCATGTTTCATAAAGTAGAACTTGTGAAAGTAACTAAACAAGCGCACACCGCGCGCTTGTTCCTTATATGCCTCAGACTAACCAAATAAGCTCCCATTTGTCTGTTACCTAACCCAAATTAACCCAGATTGACTAAATGTAACCCATACTAAGCAAAACTAACCATGGCTGTTTAGCCATACATGTATATATATATTTGTCCGCCTATCAATCCTGCCTCTTCTAATGGAACATTTACATTTAATCCTGACTCCGCTGCAATCTTACCTCCGTATATGGAGGCAAGATTACAACGCGTGTAAATCGTCTACTTACGTCACAACTAACTTCCATTTTAAATATTAGCTGGAGTCAAAATTGGTGAGAGATATATATTTTATGTATATATTAGTTCTGTGCTTCTCCACCAAGGCGCTACTGCTATATACGCATGCATATACGAAGTTTAGTTCCCATCGATAATCCTGCCTCCGCAATAAGGCAACGCTGTAAATGTCGCGACGTATATAAATTTTAGTTCCCCTCGATTATCCGGCCTCCTCAAAAATTCAAGGTCGTGAACCTATTTCTACGAACGTTTAAATAAATGAAATGTGCGAATTTTACTTTCATGCATATTTTGAAGAGTACAGGCAGAAAATTTATCAACCTCAACTATGCCACGTGTGGATAAAAGTTTTGCTGCTCTTAAAGAAAGTATTTAAATATAAATTTAACGACATTTATAATTGATGTTGAAATTGAAGAGAATAAAGTATTTTGCTTTTGAAAAAATGTCGCTAAACAATCGGATGATGGAGCCTAATAAATTCGCAATGGCGTGGCAAAGCGGTCGGCCTTCAGCTATATTTTCCGGATATAGGTAGATTATATTTTGAATTCTATATTAAGTTTTTGATATGTGAATTTAGTATATAACTAATGGGTCATAGGTTAATTATAATTATTGGAAATAGTCGACGTCAAAATATACCATTTGAGCTAAAAATGTTGTTCGTTCATTAGATACCTACAGGGTGTTAAAGACTGATTTTCACTTTTTATTTATTGCATTATTTGGGTAGTTTTAAACAAAATGTCGCTGGAATGTGTGGTTATTGGTGATGGGAAATCCGATTATTCACTTAGTTTTTACATTGCTCGCAGAAAACAGTTAGTTACACACTTTTAAATCAATATTCTCAACCTCAAATTTTTTATTCAACCCTTTTGCAAACTTTGGAGATTGTCCGAGAAAACAATTTAATAATACTGGCACATGACAATTTTTGTAAATTTTCATTCCTTCCGAGAAGTTCCAAACACAATTTTTAAGTTTTAATTGTTACATATATGTAAAAAACAAATTCGAGCATTTTTGTTATATTGACATTTTTTGGAAATATCACGTTTTTTTCAAAACGTGTTTTTTCCCACATATCTGGCTGTAACTTTTGAGGAACACTCTACCGATTTTTTTTTGCTGAAAATGCATCAACCATGTATGTTTTCAAACTCAGTAATATCCAAAGCATACAGATAACATACAGGGTGTGCAAAATTTCATTTAAAATATGTTTCACACGAAGCCTACCTTTGAATTTTTGATTATTTTATAAGTTTTCGAGAAGAGCGGCAATTTGACCGAAACAGGTTTTTAACTTTTTCTCTAACGTTATTATTAATTGACATATAATCATCCATTTCAAAAAAGCTTAGGCTTTTTTGCTCCATCAAAAGTTCAAAATTTTCGTGCAATCTCGTTAAAAGGAAAGGGAGTTGAGTGATTTCTCCTTTTAAAGGTATTTTAACCTCATTCACAAAAGATTTATTAGCGATGTAAAAGGGCAGCGATTTTTTAATGACTAAGTAAATACAGTGTAATTTTTTAAAATCTTGGCATAGGATTCCTTTGGTATTTACGGGGCTAGAAAACAATAATTCCAATGAAAGCTGCAGTGGGTCAAAAATTTAGCACTACGAAATTATTTTCAAATATACAAGATGCTCTAAAAAGTGTTGCCGCCAAAATATGTCAATTTTTATAAGGGAACACCCTATATTTTATTGTTTTCTCTTATTCTAGACAAAATTTAAAACATATTCTGTATTTGTCATTTGTCGCGAAAGTCAATTGTTTTCCAGATATCCGTGATTCAAACCTGAAAATGTTTGCTTTTTGACGGGACATGATGAAACCCGTCTTGCGATAAAGAACATTCATGTCAGGGTACGTTTTATAAGCTTGAGCGGCAGCATTTAAATTTGTGATGTTTATAACTGGCAAACCACCTGCAGAGAGATGCTGGCAGTCCGAAAGACGGCAGTTTGTTAAGCAGTCCCTTATGCCAAACTCTGTTGAACAGATCGCCTTCGAAATATCCAACCCAATCGCTTGAGGCTCTGCGTAGTTCTCAATTGCCCTACTCCATATATGAGTGCCATCGGCCAATATATCTCCTGTCGAACTCTCTTTGCGATAGCCATATTGATTATCGCTGATTATTCTGTTGCTCTCGAGGTACTTGAGTAGTTGCTGATTAACTACACGTTCCATGACTTTGGAAATTATTGGAAGCAAGGCAAGGCAAGTTTGAGGGCGTGGTTTTCTTGCTTTTTTCGGAATAGGTTGCACTCGAGCGACTTTCCAAGAAGATGGGTAAATACCTTTTCCGTAAGACAGAGTAAAAAGCCTGGAAAATGGGTGTTAGTTCGTTGGCGCAGTTCTTTAACACGATGGCAGGTATTCCGTCCGGTCCTGATGCTTTTTGCGTATCTAGTTCTTTAAGGATTTTACGAATATCATGGTGATGAGACTTGACTTCTGCCATGGTAGTGTTGATGTGCGATATGGTGGGGAGAGCCTTGACTTGAGGGACGTCTAAGGTAGAGTGCAATGAAAACATTTTGGCGAGCATCTCTGCTTTTTTCCTTGGCTGTAGCCACCGTGATGCCACGTTCGTCTGTCAATGGTGGGAGAGACGTTTTTGTAAAGTTATTACTTACTGATTTTGCTGCCGACCAGAGATTCCTGGAGCCACTGGAGCATTGCAGGAGTTTATACCTGATCCTTTGATTGTGTTTGTCCCTAGTTTTGTCGATCACACGTTTGCATTCGTTTCTCCCTTCGACAAAATAATTGCGATTTTCAGCAGTCTGATTTTGCTGCCAGTACTTGTAGGCTTGCTGTTTCCTACCTACAGCTCCTTCTGATCTTCTGTCGAACCAAAGCTTTCCTTTTGACGGTAACTTTATCAAATTTGGAATGTATGCTTCCATTCCTGAGGAGATTGCTTGCGTGATCTCTTCGCAGCAGACTGACGGGTCGTCCGTGCCAAAGCAGACGTCGAGCCAAAGAAAATCTAGGTAGAACTCCCTTAGATCATCCCAGTTTGCATAATTGTAATGCCAGACTTTGCGAGGCAATGGTGGATCTTTCTGTATAAGTGGCAATTCTCAACCCGTTGTAATAAGTTTGCGGTCGGAAGTACCTAATGACGAACCAACTGTAATTGTGTAGTGGTCAGGATTGGTGGTTAGAAATAGATCCAAGAGTGCGGCGAATTCGCCCTTCTTTGAGATTCGAGTTGGTTCGTCTACAAGTTGAGTAAGCCCGCAGCTGATTGCAAATGCTTCAGCTTCACTACCTTCGTTGTCGGTCTTGTTGTGATGTTTGAGCCAGTTGGTGTTGTGGGCATTGAATTCTCCCAGAATGATTATTACTGAATTGGGGTGATCGACCTGTATTGACTCAAAAGTGATAGCTAGTGTTGTAAAAAAACTTTGGTAGGCTCTATCGCGCAGAGGTCGATAGAGACAACATATAAGCTTGGTTAATCCCTTGGCGGTGAACTTGAGCCACATGATGTCAAGGTTGTTCGGTTCGAGTGTTTCCTTGCGGTGACATGAAAAGTCATTTCGGACAAAAAGGCATATTCCGAACTTATGTCTAAATCAGGTATGTAAGTCGTAACCAGGATAGGGATAGTTTACAGTTGTTGTTGTAGAACATAATTGTGTTTCTGTAAGGGCTAGTATGTGTGGTCTATTTGCTTGTAGCTGATGGTGTACCGAATTTATGTTTGTATTTAGAGACCTCTTACGACGTTGCAGAAATCTATTCTAAATTGGTTCCGTGTCTTTGCTGTTTGTGAAATGCGGAATGAAAGGCTTTCAGGGTCACCCAGCGCCCGGAGATCCGAATGGCCGGGGAGTTTATTTCCGGAATATTTTGATCCTGGAAGCACCATCATGTCCATATATTCCTACTGTGGAACCCGGAAACGCCAGCGCGAAAGCGGAACCTGATTTGGGAAAACCTTAGCACTTCTCAGTTCTGGTGGGGTGGTCTTTCACCGGACGATGTGAGTAGGCGTTCATCTACTACCTAGAACCGCTTCCACTGGAAGCATCGGCATCGGCCTCAGACGGATTCCTTAGGTGGTCCCTAGTCTGAGAGGGGTAAGAATTGGGTTTGTTGGGTCACTCCCCAGTGATCAGCTCCAAACTTTGTACTTTGGTGTTCTCCAGCCTGGAGCAGGACGATGGGATTTGATGGGCCACATACCGTGGCAAACTCGGAATGGCAAGGACGTCACTCCCTGTAATCAAACTGCTCTCACCAGTTTGACGTTCCTGCCTGCCAATACAATGCAGCCCCTCTTGTCACAAACTGTCATTGATCAGCTCCAGACTTTGCACTTTGGAGTTCTCCAGCCTGGGGGAAGACGATGAGATTTGATGGGCCACATCCCGTGACAACTCGGAATGTGGGGGCGTCACTGCCCGTAATCAAACTGCTCTTACCAGTTTGACGTTCCGTCCTGCTAATACAATGCAGCCCCTCTTGTCACAAACTGTGATTGATCAGCTCCAGACTTTGTACTTCGATGTTCTCCAGCCTGGGGGAGGACGATGGGATTTGATGGGCCACATCCCGTGGCAACTCGGAATGGCGGGGGCGTCACTCTTATTGTTGATATTATACTTAAGGTACAACATTTTTCAAGAGCTAATGGATAATGAGTCAATAAGTGGAATTTTGATCTCAAATGCGAGAATAAACTGATAAATAATTGGTGATGATCCCTTATAAGACCATGTAGTTCATGATACATTTCAGGGACAACTGATTCAGATAATACAATTTTCAATACACCCCGGTATATAACCCTGTATCCGATTGCTATGAAACTCGTTATGGGTATGTTCTCGGGGGTGCTGACTAAGAATATGGAATCAGTATTGATCTATTTTGTTCGCTATTATAAAATTCAAAAAAATATATATTTTTTTTATTCCCCGTAACGCACGCCTATGGTTAAACTTAAGTCTAACAACCCCAAACTATACACCTCATACATATCTTGGTGTGACTCATTGGTCCAAATTTGAAAATGATCTATCAAATGACACTTCACATAAAGCGTTGTGTTAACGAAATCGTGGCCACACTAGAGTACACCAAAACACACTGTAATATTTCAAGTTTAAAAATATTACCTAAGCAAAATCTATTTTTTTATGATTTTTTAACACCCTGTATCTCGGAAACTAAGCTTTTCCGGACTTATGTTTATATGAATTTTTTTTTATTTTGACCTTCTATGCACCCATGAAATATTTCCCTTTCCTCCCGGAACACCCTTTAAATAGTAAACCGTTATGTAAATACTAAACCGTTAAAGGCAGGTGAAAGACGTTTGGCAACGTAGCATGAGTCAGGATTGTCTGTAGAATATACGAATATTTACGTCAGGAGTTAGAACTGCATCTAAACTGTACGGAATTATGATTGATGGCAACTATGTAAGAAATGAATATTTTAAAAATACTAAATAGGCAGTTCTTGTCGTGTGTCTATGGTCAAGGATTGATTGATTTATTATATACATGGC
>MU183036.1:7186-31396 GCA_016904865.1 Pissodes strobi | reverse complement strand
TACATGTATATATAAGTAATAAAAATTTACTTACGGTACACTGTCGACTCAATTTGTTCATTACCCAGTAAATGCCCTAGATCAAGTATATTTGTCATAAAACGAAATAATTTTAAAAGACAAGCGCGCTTCGCACGCTTGTCAGTAAATCAACCACAGCTAACCCAAAATATGTCTCTTCGCTATTCCAATCTAAGCAAAATAACCCAGACTAACCAAAAGACACCCATACTAACCAAAACTAATTAACCAAAGTAAAAAGACAATGGCGCTACCAGCGCTTTTCTCTTCGCTATCACAAAACAAGCAAATCCAACCCAGGCTGACCAAAACCAACCCATACTAACCAAAGCTAACCCAAACTAACCAAAACTAACCCTAATTAACCAGAGTAAAGCGACAAACGCGCTCCGCGCGCTTGTCTATTCCCTATCCCAAATTAAGCAAAACGAACCCAGACTAACAAAAACTAACACATAATAACCAAAACTAACCCATACTAACCCTATGTATCCATAGAATATTCCAAACTAAACAAAACCAACCCAGACTAACCAAAACTAACCCATACTAACCAAAACTAACCCGAACTAACCAAAACTAAACCAGACTCACCCTAATTAACCAAAATAAAAAGAATAGCGCGCTACGCGACCTTTTCTCTTCGCTCTCTTAAACTAGGCAAAACCAACCCAGACTAACCAAAACTGACCCATACTAATCTAAACTAACCAAAACTAACACTAATTAACGTATTCCAGATTAAGCAAAAATAATCGAAACTAACTTTAATTAGCCAAAGAAGCGCATAGAGGCGAGCGCGCTACGCGCTTTACCACCCCCGCCCATCCCAAATCAAAATTAGTTCAAAGTAACAAAACAAACGCATTACGCGTGATACTCTCTTAAACTAATCCAAATAATTTTTTAAATTTGTATCTATTTCAATAAACTAAATGAATTAGTTTATATGACGTAATATTAAAAGTGACCCCCTTCTAGCGTAACATCTAATTCTAGTAAATCATATATTCGAATTATTGTTGTTTTATTAAACAAAGCCATTAAGAATCATTATTTATAAGAAGTTTTCGTCCCACAGTATTTTTGAAACATATTCAACACGAGGCTGTTATATTTTAGAAGCAAATAGAAATTACACTTGGCAACATCTACCCATACAAGAGCCAGCTGAGCCGTGCTAAGCCAACCTATATAATAATGTTTTAAGAAATAGTCATATTGACGTTTATCTCATAAATATTATATTATGATTTTAAAGTGCAAAAAACAGTTTTATTTGCAATTTATATGAAAAGAAGCGTTATATTATGTTATTATTAACTTTCTGCGATCATACCTTAGGACAAAGTGTACTGGAATTGTGTTTATTAGGAAAAAATGTATGTTAAAATTTTAATTTTTATTTTCAATTTATTTTGAGAAAATGTGCTTCATCCGCAATTTTTTTTTGCGTTAATGTGTCCCATTTGATGTAATCTTTCCATAGAACCCAAAAAATGCTGCAAATTCGACGGTGCTCATATGACATCAGAACCAACAAGGGTAAGTAGCATAACTTGTGATATATTTTCGAAGCCGGTTCTTATGATTAGTGCAATGAACAGCACTAATAATCCCGAAAAATGTATTTAATAACTTAATATCAGTTTGTCTATAAATTTTCAGACTGAAAAAATAAATTATTCTAAATCGTCTTCATTCATTCTAAAGTAATTTCAGTAAAACTTCATGAATCGAATTTTTAATCGTATCAATTTCACAATGCTATTTTTATTATTATGATATTCTCATGTTTACGCTTTCATAACCTACAAAGGGACTTCCGCTTTGGAGTTGGCGGTGTTCGGACGTGGGTAGGGAGCCTGGGTTTTCTAACCTGACTTCGCACGGGAAGTGCACGTGATTCGCGGCTGGAAGCGTTTGGGGCCCCGTTGGTTCGAAAGGGAAGTCGCGGCCGGTTGGGACAGTGTTTGACGTGGGTCACTTAATGTAGGGTCGATTCCTACGAAGATTCTTCCAGATTTTCGCACGTGATTACGTGGTCTGAAGGAGATTGGGGCTGTGGGTAAAGTGACCATGATTCTAAGACCTCAATGCAGGACATTACATAATTGTGAATATAAGTGCCAACATTTTTTTAGTGGTGTTTTAGTACCTTCGCCATTTTATTAAAAAAATAATAACGGGTTACTGACAGACGAATTTTACTAGCGTCTAGTGACCAATCAAAAGCAAGACGCTAGCGTATATCGGAATTATCCATGTCTTTACGTTCTAGCGAAACCCCTACAACGCCTCGGTAGTGTAATAGGCAGAGTGCTTGCCTGTCATTCCTGCGCTCGATTCCCGCCGGTCGCGGCAGATGTTTTGTTTAGCTTTTCTTAAGGTTATATTTGTTTTTCACTAATTTACTTTTTTCCTTAATTTTGGGTTAGCCTTGGGCTAGTTTTGGTTAGTTCTTGTTGATTGAGCCCCCGTAGCGAGCGGAGGGCCATGCTTGAACGCAGAACGCTAGCGTCATGCTTTTGATTGGTTGGGACAATCCGTGACTTGGCCCGTGCTAGCGTCTAGTCGAATTTTGTACTGGTAAGGTTGGATTTCTGTTGTACGTTTGCAACATCAGATGAATCAGAAGCATTTAAAGAATCTTTACAGGCGTAGTCGACTATATCAAAATCGGCGTCTCCTATTGGTCGACCCATCTCGTATTACAATATGTCTTCGTGATGCAATCAATTTGTCGCAAGAGCTCTCGTGGTGTAAAGGTTTAGATAGTTGGGTCTCACTTCGAACCCCGTTGCTTTTTTTTATTTTTTTTTAAGATTATGTTTCTAAACAGTTTTTTTCTTGATTTTGGGTACGTCTTGGGTTAGACTGGGTTAGCACCTGGTTAGTTTCCTTTTCTTGAGCCCTCGTAGCGAGCGAAGCGAGCGGAGGGCCATGAGGATCGACCAATAGGAGAGGCCGATTTTTATATAGGCGGCTACGCCTGTAAAGGATCTTTAAATGCGAATCAGAACTGCCTGTAACCTAGAAGATTTTAGTGAGTTCGGCATATTGTCAGAAAATTATATAACAATTTAATTTAAAAATCAATCATTCAATCAGTTAGTTTTCAAATTCTAATACATGAACGTTTACAAAAAACATTTAACTTAAAATAACAAATAAAACTTTTAATTGTTAGTAGAAGTTTTTCGCATCCAAGACATAAATTATAAAAAGAGGTTTTTCAGCTTTTTGGACCGTTTTATTAATTGATTGTCACTAAATGACCTACGTTTCGGCACTAGTTTGTGCCATCTTCAGGGCCAACAACCTAGAGTTGGGCATAAATGAAATGCCTTGTTGAACCCATAGGGATCACAAGACGTACACAAAAAACAATAACAAACACCGATAGCAGTTGCTCAGGTGCATTATAAGATCCATTACACAAATAGTGCACTATATAAAAATCGTCCTTTCCTACTGGTCGATCCGCATGGCCCTCCGCTCGCTTCGCTCGCTACGGGGGCTCAAGAAAAGGAAACTAACCAGGTGCTAACATAAACTAACCCAAGACATGCCCAAAATTAAACAAAAACTGTTTAGAAACATAATCTTAAAAAAAAAAATAGCAACGGGGTTCGAACCTCGGCCGTCCAGGTGAGACCCAGCTGTATAAACCTGTACACCACGAGTGCTCTTGACAGAGATCCATTGCATCACGCAGACATATCGTAATACGAGATGGATCGACCAATAGGAGAAGTCGATTTTTACATAGTGCATTATTTGTGTAAAGGATCTTTAAATGCTGCTCAGGTCACGTTCAAGGCTTGAGCTGCATTTACATTCAATTTGAAGTGAAATTCAAGCTGAAATTTGCCTGCTTGTCATATGGTGACAGCACGCAGCATTTACATTGGACAACATCCGAAGTTGACTTTGAAGTGCACTTTGAATTTTGTTAAGCTGCTTGCCAAACGCAAGCAGAAAATAAATTTGTAGGTTAGATTATTTTTGTTTATCTTAATATTGATATTGTTGCTTTGTTTAGGTTAGGTCTAATTTATCTATGGATTAGGTAAATTTCAATTTTGTGTCAGAATAAATTAACATTTGTATCAAACAATTCGCACACATGTAAAATGGACTTTGAAAGGCCCCACTTTGATGAAAATGATTTTTTTGAAGGCACTGTAAATGAAAAAAACGATTTCAACGAGGAATTGTTCTTAAAAATGATTTGTAATTATCTGGCAATTTACAACACACAAAATAAAACATTCCATACGTATAATTACGTAACCTAAAAATTCGTTCAATGTAAATGACATATTTGCGAATTGCACTTTGACTTGGACTTCAAATTGAATGTAAATGCAGCTTTACTCATTTAATAAAACGGTCCAAAAAGCTGAAAAAACCTCTTTTTCTAAAACTTTTAATATTATATGGTTTTAGGAATATAATAAAACTTGGCATTTCTCACTATTGGCGCGAAACAAGCAGAATTGGTACTTATAAAAAAACAACGAATGACCTTTGCGACGTCGCACACCGAAACACCAGACTTAGACCCACCATTATTTCCAATAATTAGACCAATTCTGCCAGTGCCGACTATGACGCACTATCAGGAATGGGCAAAAATAGTAATGGGGTGATATTTGCGAATCTCATTTTTTGCATTAATATAGTATAGTATAAAAAATTAGCTAATTTTGTAGTCATTTTGTGCATATCGCATACCACAAAAGAGAATTGCAGGACATTTTGCAGGACGTTCGCTTTCGCTGGACAGAGTCTATGAATGCTTGACTGTCCTGCTCAATGCAGGACGTCTGGTCACTTTAGCTGTGGGCCCTGTGGAGATGGGAAGTGTCTCTGACACCAACTGGTTATATCTGCATTGAGTGAAGCCCCTTTGCATAAGACTCTAACCGAGCATGTACAAGATCTAAATGTGTGTGAATGTCCAGCCGGTAGTGTTCGAACCTTAAAACAAGCAGTGCATGCAACGATCTGAGCCCCCTGGAGTACATACTCGACATACAGGGAGCCCTAGAAATATTATCTCTATCCATCAGGTGTAACTTATCTGGGATGGGTCGCCCCAGCTCTAACTAAGCCGGATAGAGATCTTTACTGGCTGAATTTTCTTACAAAAAAGGCCATAATTGAAAATAGACTAGACTAGATAACCTACAAAGTTTTAGTATTATGCTGAATACAATAAATATTCTCATGTGACAACGTATTATCTGCAGAAAAAATCACCAAAATCAACAATTTTTCTTGAATTTTAAATCGTTTCCGATGTACTTGACGCGTTTCTAAGAAATTCGCCACATTTTGTACCACCAGATGTCGCGTCGTGTAACGCACATAGCGAATTAATAAATAAATAAATAAATAAATAGCTCTTTATTTCCAACAGTCACCCACTTACAGGAAATATAATTATAAAAACAGTAAAAATTATAAAAAATTATTAAAAATTGTAAAAATAATACGAATTATATCTAAATTTGTACCTGCCAGAAATATAAACAAACATGTTTCAAATAAACAACCCATCGGTTCAAAAAATCAGTCATCACGAATCGACAAAAGTTTAGTTCTAACAGTCTCCATAGAATCTGAAAATATGTCGATGTCACGACCACTATTATTTAGCGTTTTGCACATAAAATACATAAAATACAAAGGAGATCTAGTCATCATATATAATAAGTATAAGGCCATGGAAGATAAAACAAATGCCTAATAACAATATTGGAAAGAAACGTCAAATTTTATTTAGATGCAGTGTAATTTATGTTAGTTGCACAAGTCAAGTTTTAAAAATGCCTTTTACAAATGATGAAGCTGTTGACATGATTGCTGTTTAGTTCAATTAATGTCTTCAAAATGCGGCAATAGCCGCGGCTCGATATCCAAATCGCCGTTCTCGTGACGCTAGAATTTTTCCCCGCTTAGTGCAGGGTTTACGTACCACTGGTAGCTTTCGGCCTATGTTCCGAAGATATAAAAATGGAAAAACCGAGGAAAATATCATTAACGTTTTGGCATATATTAAATTTAATCCCCATGTCAGTACTCGAGCATTGTTTCTCGCCTTGGGTATATCACGTAATACTGTTTAAAATATTTTGAAGGATCATAGGTAAGTTCTAATGACGAGAAAATATATTCCTTTGAATGCTCCACAATGTATTTTTTATTTTTAGACTGCACCTATATCATTTAGTTTTATATCATGCCTTGAATGAATAACATTTTGACCGTAGGTTGGCTTATTGTTTCTGGATGTTAGGCATGATAGATGAAAATAGACAATATTTATCTCAAATTCTTTGGACGGATGAAGCAACTTTCAACAGTGATGGTAAAGCCAATACGCAAAACATGCATTTATTGGTCTGCGGAAAATCCTCATTGGTTGCGCCAAATTCAAGATCAAGGACCGTTGGAGTCTTAATGTGTGGTGTGGCATTGTGGGAGGCAACATTATTGGACCATATTTCTTCGATCGACCACTAAATGGTAACGTGTTTCTAGATTTTTTGGTCACCCAATTACCGATTTGGCTAGAAAATGTGCCACTGGAAATACGGCAAAATTTGTTCTTGCAATTATACAGTTGTCCAGCACATTTAGCTATAAATGTGCGAGAACATCTAAACGCAGTATTTAAACAACGGACCTCTCTTTCTGTTGGTATTCTGCTTGTTTTATTATTCTGTGCCATGAATAATAAAACAAGCAGAATACCAACAGAAAGAGAGGTCCGATACCGGCCGCTATGACCTCGACCGCCTGTGCCATAGATTTGTACCAATACGTTCTTCCAATTACTTCCATCTCTATCTGTCGGTATTCTGATTGTTTCTTATTCTGTGGCGATGGATTGGAAGAGAAAGTCTATTTCCATGGCCACCCAGATCCCAAGACTTAACCTGTTTAGATTGCTATTTATGGGGCCGGTTAAAGGACAACGTAATTCAAACTCAACCTACAACTAGGCTAGACATGGAATACAGGATTCGAAATGCAATTCGCAACCTACCATGAGCCGAAATTGAAGCTGCAGTTTTTTCCACGCAAAAGAGGCTCCATCAATGCATAGAACGTGATGGACAGCAATTTGAGCATTTAAGGAGGCATTAAAAAACTTTTTTCAGAGCCACGACTTACATAAAAAAGAAAATTTCGTAAAAATATGAGGGCCCGTTTTCAAAAAAGTTATCAAAATAGAAACCCACAAAATATTGAAGCGCGGTTTTCACTAGCTTGTTTGGGCATCATTTTGCTTTTTTTTTCATGAAAAAAACTGATACCAATAGATTTATTTTTTTTAGGAATTTCGCAATTTCTGTCGTAATATCGAAAAATGCCTTCTAGTGGCGGCATAGCAAATTACAATCACCACAAATAAAGTAGGTTTTGTTGCCCAAGAAAAGCTCTTTTTTTACAGTTAAATTTGACATTTCTTTCTAATCATGTTATTAGACATTTGTTTTATCTTCCATGGCCCGCTACTTATTATATAGGTACGTACCTACTCGTACCTATATTATAGTTAATATGCGCCTAAGCATAAATGGTGTCTTTTTTATTAAAAGTTACAACCTAAAATTGCTATATTGATGAGGATTCAAGCTGTTTATATTTTTTACGGTTCCTAGTTTTGAAATAGAAATTTAAATTATCTATAAAAACAACCAACAAACTTTGAAGAAAAAAAATAAAAAACTGATATTATAGTAAAATTTTCTTTTGCCGATATTTTAGGTTAGGAACAAGATATCGAGGCGTGGTTTTCACTAGCTTGGTTGGGCACCATTTTGCTTTTTTTTATTAAAAAAAAACTAGTACCAATAGATTTATTTTTTTTTAGAAATTTCGTAATATCGAAAAATGCCCTCTAGTGGCGACATAGCAAATTACAATCACCACAAATAAGGTAGGGTTTGTTGCCCAAGAAAAGCTCTTTTCAACGACACCAAGTCGGTTGAAATCCGTACAGCCGTTTTGAAGTTACAGATGTTTATTTACAAAAACATTTGAACACCCCCCACCAGTTTATTTTTGGAGATATGGCAAAAAGTGTTTAACAAAAAAACTCGCATTTATCTTATGTTGAAAATGCTTGTATTTTTTGTTATCTTAATAAGGCAAAATTCCGAAAAACGCCAGTTTTTTCAATTCAAGAAAGCGGTTACGCCCCCTAGCGGCCATCTGCGAAACCTGAAAATAATTTCCAGGATTTTTTTTGGCTATATCAGTTATAAATTTTTTTACCGCAAGTCTCTACAATGAGTAGTTTCCGAGATACAGTACCTTGCACGCATATTTGGCCACCCTGACAAGTAAAGAAAAATATAAAAGAATGACCATTTGTGTTTTATTACCAGTATTGACTGGTCACCTAAGAAACTGTAATTATTCAAGATAATCGTTTCACAAACATCTACTTTAGAACCTACGAGCAAACAACGTCAATTGAACAGGGTCTTAGCCGACAGTGGCGATACATCATTGTTACGATCACGTCCAAAGAGTCTTGCCTTTAGGTACAACAAATGTGCCTCGGGGCAGGGGCGTTTCAATACCTACTGTAATAAAAATATAAGTACTTAAATTATTTTTTATTTTTGCATTCCCACCTTATCGAGATTTCAAGTAAATATAGGTACCTAGGTATTTATTATTATTCCCCATACCTATATACCAAGGTACTTATAGAGTAGGTAGGTATTTCAACAAATAACCTGGCAAATTCCGAATTTGTTTATTAATTGAGGTAAAATAATAAAACACATTTCTTTCAATATAAAATTGATACATTCCTTAGAATGTATCCAGTTTAATAGCTTGAAGATCTAAATAACTGAAAAAAATTTTTACAAAATACTTAATGTGATACTTTTAACGCCTATTTAAATTTAAAGAAATATTTTAATTACGTCCCCGACTTCTACCCGCAGTGCGAGAGAGATAGCTAGAGTCAAGCAAATCCGACCAGATGAAAGATGCCGCGGCGGAGTCCCCCAGCTGTGTGTTATGGCAAACTGTGCCAATAGGTCAAGCATAAACATATATACGAGAAACGCAGGTACGGACAGCATACGCCTTGCAGTCTCCAGCCGCAAGCCGTCGAGCCAGTGGAGCCTGCCGAATTGGACCGAAACATGCGATGGAATGTATCATGTCTTTACGGTCCAGAGGATTGCCTTCGAGAGGTCGCTTAGTAAAGTGATTAGATGCTGTGCTTCTAATACGGCGGCCCTGGTTCGATTTCCGTCGGTGGCGGTGGAGGTTATGTTTGTAAAAAGTTTTCTTCTTCTTTTGGGCATGCCTTGGGTTAGTTTTGTTTCGTTGCGCCTCGGAGCGAGCAAAGCGAGCGGAGCGTCATGCGGGAAGTTAACAGCACTCTCTTAATTTACAAAATTAAATAGAATAAATAATTTGAATGCGAGATTATGGATATCTGAAACAACAAAATTATACTATTATCATCGATCTTTGCACAATGCACTTTTTCTGAGTGAAGAATGACGTTGACTACCATATAACATAATACAAGTACACGTATAACAACGCGATGGCTCGACGGCTCGCCGGCGCGGCGCGGCGCCGGCGCCCGCTCGAGAATACAAGGTTTACACTGTTCATACCTGCTTGTATATACACGAGTGGGTTGTAAAACAGAAACTGCCGAGTAATGAACAGGGGTCGGTGTAAATTCAGTCCCAGTTGTTTTAATTATTCTTTAGAGGTAGGTAAATTGAGTCCCGTATACCTGAGGTATAAAGATGATCTTTTACTGTTAGTACCTTCATCTTTGTCTACATGTAAATAATTAGTTTATTCTACTATATTTTAAAAATATAAAACATGACGCATTGCCCTACGTTCTCTTCCCTCGCTCCGGGGGTCAGGGGTGCAACCAACAAAAACTAACCAAAACTGACATTATTCTATTTAATTACATAACCTACTGATTGATATGGATTTGAAGCACGGGACTGAATTTACGTTTAAATTGGACTCAATTTACGTTTACCAAAGAGCAGTCATATTTTCAATTGCTATCATATTAAATAAGTAGAAAAATCGCCATAATTATTCGTTAAGTATTATTCGTTCCAGAGGAAATGACGCCTTAATTTAAAAGTTTCCGATAATTTATTTCATTATTTTTTTTTAGTAAAATCTTTTTAGTGTTTCTATAATTTATTAGGAATTTTTCTAAAATCACATACTAATTAGTAGAACATACTTTTTGTTGGGGACATGAAAAGTGTGGTGATTAATTAATAGAAAATTTATGCTACCAAAAGCTTAAAGTAGATACTGATCCGACAGTTTTTATCATAACGCAGAGTATGCAAAAATATAGCCACTCTATTAATAGAGCTGCAAATTCCGTTAAATAGCAATATCTCAGTTCTCTTGCTCTAAGATAGTAGGTACTTGTATAAAATACATTGTTCAACAATTATCCATTCATATACAAACAAATTAAAAAATACTAAATTATGGCTACAATTTAAAGCTTGAATAATCTTTAAATTTATAGATTATTTTAAAATTGAGCTGTACTCAAATATGGCACCAATATGGTCAAAACTTTTAAAGTTCTATAACATTATACGATAAAATCACATTGGTTACGGAACATCTCATTGAAGATCCCTAAGGTATTTGAATACATATTTTCCGTTTTAGGTCCAGTTTCTTTAATCTAAAAATATGATTACTGTCGCAATGAATAGTAATATTGTAATATATTTATAGGTGTGGACATAATTGTTATTATAATTCATATCGACAGCTCATTAAACCAGCTCTTAGTGTACGAAATATTGCTATTAAAGTAATGCATGTAAGTAACAATGGAATAATAAAAAATATTTGCAAGTAATATCTACAGAGCGACTAACATTACGTGAACCAAAATAACACAAACTATAAGCATGAAAATCAATACGAGACGATCAGTTGCTTGTTATATGGAAATATATTTTCAATTCAGAATCAATTTTATCTTTACTCGCTTAATTTCTCTTGCGGCACTGCTAAAGTAGCACTAAAAATAATTATGAGAACTTGTTTCCTTTGAGAATGCATGTGATAGCATTATAATCTCTAAACTGTAACTGCAAGTTCTACAAACCTGAGACCTGTGGTCAAACATATGACATGGTGCCAAAGCGGATGACGAGATTCGTTCCCACTCACGCCCACGGTGGGGATTCACGAGTCGTCTTCCGATCAGGCAACTTGCCCCGTGCCCGTGTAATTTACTATTGAACGTGAATAACAACCAACCCACATTATTCTATCCTCTTAGCAGAAGTGGAATAATTACTCACCCGATCACAATTTCATTGTTGTAGTGCTTTTGTACAAAAAAAAATGATAATGGCAGAAAGTAGTAAAGCGGTCGAGAACTTGTTAAAAACTTTAAGCACTATTTTCGGTCTGGTCGCAAGTGCTTCAACAGCGGCGGTGGCGCAGGCGCGGGCGTCCGTCGGCGGGAACAGGCATAGTGACCTCGCCGAGTTAGGGGAAGGTTGCCAATATCGTAACGGCTCCTAAATCGTACCTCTGAATTTCCTTCTGAACGGTGACTCTCAGCACCATCCTGGTAATTTGCTGACAAACTACTTTACCAACAACCAATAACAAAACGATAGTGGTCGTCTAGAAGCTCACGTCGACAGCAATTAGTTGAAAAAAAATTACACGCTTCTGGATGTTCATCATCATTCAGCTCTCTGTGTCCGCTTAAGCCTCTCGCATTTCTGCCCATTTCTTCCTGTCTTGAGCTCTTTGCATCCAGTTGCCTGCACATCTCTTTAGATCGTCCGTCCAACGTGTAGGGAGTCTTACCTTGCTTCTTTTATGCAAGTGCGGTGTCCACTCGAGCAGCCTTTCCGTTCATCTCCCGTCCGTCATTCGTGCCACATGTCCAGCCCACTTCCACTTGAGTTTGCGAATTTGGATAACCACATCTGTGACGCCGGTTCTTCTTCGTAAATTTTCATTTCTTATATGATCCCGCAATGACACCCTGAGCATAAGTTTATTAGCACTTGCTGTGGTTAGTGTTAGGGTTTCAGCTCCATAGGTCATGACCAGCAACACACATTGATCGAACACCTTCCTCTTCAAACATTGTGGCATGTCGCTTTTAAATACTTCCGCAAGCTTTCCATAGGCTGCCCAAGATAGTGTAACTCTTCTTTTCAGTTCTCACGTTTGGTTGTCTCTTGAGTTTTGAATTTCATGACCAACACAATTATACTTGTTCACCAGAGCTAATTCCTCTTCATCAATGAAAATTTGTTCACTGGGAACTAAGTTTGTTATATATTTTGTTTTTGAGATATTCATTTTAGACCTACTTTAGCACATACCTTTTGTAGTTCTTGTAACATATCTTTAATGTCTTTAAGGATATCTGAGAGCAAAAATATATCATCCGCAAAACGTAGATTTGTTAAGTTTCGACCATCTATATTTAGGTCACTGTTTTCCCAACTGAGTGTTTTAAAAGCATATTCCAAGACTGTGATAAAGAGTTTAGGCGATATCGTGTCTCACTGTCTGACATATCTGCCGGTTTAAATGCATTTAGTATTTTCATGAAGTCATACCATTATTGTAGCATTTTTGTAGATACTGTAAATCAGCTTTGAGTATCTGTAATCAACCCAACATTCCTGTAATGCACTGAGGACCGCATTTAGCTCACCCGTATTAAAGGCCTTTTGAAAGTCTACGAATGCAAGGACTAGTGGTCTATTGTATTCGATGCTTTTTGAATCACCCTTTTTATGCTTTGCAGATGGTCATTTGTTCCAAATTTAGCACGGAAGCCCGCCTGCTCTAGAGGTTGATAGAAATCCAATTTTTTCTCAAGTCTCGTTGTTATTATTTTTGTGAACAGTTTATATAGGTGGCTCAGAAGGCTTATCTGTCTGTAGTTTTCAAGTTCCGCTATATTACCTTTCTTATGGAGTAGTATTACAATAGCATTGTGCCATTTGTCTGGTATTGTACTATTGTATATGCACAAGTGAAGTAGCACTGTGATCTTTTCTAGTAAACGCGGGCCACCGATTTTTACTGTATCTGCATTTACATTGTCTTCTTCGGGAGCTTTGTTGTTCTTTGTTCTCCTTAGCGCCAGCTTTATTTCATCTATTGTGATGTATGGTAATTCTTCTGAACCTTGATTTACAATCCCTTTTTTGGCTGTTACTAGATCCGGTTCTGTGTTAGAGTTTAATATAGCTTCGTTTTGGCTAGTGTACAGCATCTGGTAAAAGTCTTCTACTATTTTTAGGATTTATTGTCTATTTGTTGCCGTTATACCTTGTTTGGTCTTTAGTTTGATTATATGCTTTTTTTTCCCGATTCGAAGTTTCCTTCTCATAACCTTCATACTTTTATTATCTTCGATCATTTGTTGGATGTGATTTGTATTGAATGCTCTAATGCCACGTCTTATGCCTTTCGCCTCCTTTCTATTTGCCTCTTTTTGCTCGTTGTTACCAACTATTTTCGTCTTTCTTAGATCATTTGCCTTGTATTTTGGATGCTATTTTTCACTTAGGATGTAAGTATCCTTTTATTTTGCTATCAAGAAATTAGTAACCTGTTATATTTCGTTTAACAGAGCATAGTTTTGGCGGTTGAAGAAAGCGCTTGTTATATTTTTCTCGAAAGGTTAGGATAAAAACTTTAGTTTATAAAAATAAATAAAGTTGGTGTCGGAAAGGAAGTCTGAGACAAATGTGAAAAAGGTTGAAAAAACTATTGTCCAGTACCTGGACCTTCGACATTGAAAGTAGAAATTGAGACAATTTTGGATGATTGGTACTGTTTCATATGTGATGAAAAAAACGGATGAAGAGATGATTCAGTGTTGCCAGGGTAAAACATGGGTCCGTCTTTCTTGCTCCACAGCCGAAAGAAACGCATAAATTTATATTTGTGTCAAATGCTTGAAAACTTAGATTTTAAGAACAAACAAATCATTCTTTGTGTTTATCTTTTTCATTCTAAAATAATAAAAATGTATAAATAAAGACACAATACGTTTTTATTTCCATTCACTTTTTTTTTACTAAAATAGCATGGTACGATTTAAGAGACTAGTTTCCTAAATCGGACCGTTTGCAATTTTTTTTAAATTAATAAAACATATTTCCGATAAACTTCTTTATTTGGGACTTAGAAACTTTTTGTAGAAAGGATCGTAGTTTTTTTTAGAAAAAAAATTGTAATTTTTAGCTGAAAATGGCTGAATTATTTGAAGTTTTGCAAAAGTGGTACGATATAGGTAACCTTCCGCTATAGCCCTAAGGATAGTGATCTCGAGGAATGGATGGTATCTGTGGACAACATGGCCTTGGCAATAAAGTGAACGGAGCAGGAGGCGACAGTAAGAGCAGCTTCTGTCCTAAAAGTTTCAGCCCGTATTTGGTAGGGAAAATTGGAGGCCTGCAACTGTAACATGGCCAGGTCTGAAAACTAACCTACTATTGGCGTTCCCGAAAAGAAACTTTGGTCATAAATTTAATGAGGCTGCAAATTTAGTTTGGTTTAGTAACTATTGCAAAACGTATAAGGGATATATCAGTGAAAAGCATGAAAAACTGCTCAGATTAAGACTCAATTTAACTGACGAACAAGTTGCTGACATAATAGTTTTCGGGATCTCCGATCTTACGCTTCAAACCACTATCAGTAGTATCAGTCACCTAAAATGTAAAACTATCGTCGAAATGTGTAATGCTTTAATTAATCATAAAATTGAAAGGCAACATTTAGATAAACAAATTTAATGTCACAATGTCGCAATGCCATATATACGGACATATTCGTGGTAATTGCCCCAATAACAGTTAACATTTTAAAGCACCTTTATTCAAATCAAACCGTAAAGATAAATATTTCGCGGGACCTAGTGCGGTTCGACCTTAGAATAGAATAGAACAGAATTGAAGGGAGTTGGCGCTGGTACCATGATCTGCCACTGCAACTTATGCAGGTTTATTGTAGCACTCTGAACCATGCTTAGAGGACCTCATCCAGTCTGGTATTCCTGATCAGATTCCACAAATGGAGTACCGGCTCCTCTATGTACCTTGTAGGTCCTGGTTTGGTCTCTCCTAGCTTTGCACACCTGAGCCTGCAGAGTGCCTCACACTCGCACCAGACGTGTTTTGGAGTTTCCTCCTCCTCCTGACAAAATCTGCTTCCAGGTCGAGCTTTTTCATGTGTCTGTTTATTTTACAGTGCGTGGTTCGACCTTAGGAGTCAGTCGTTACTGATAACACAGCCGTAATGAACAATGCTTGTTGTTTAGGTAAAAAAACTGATCATAAGCCAGCATTGCTGGATGAAGGTGTTGAAAATTTTTTCTCAATAAATGTTAATGTTTGTTTAAGGGCAAAACCGATAAAGACCTTGCTCGTTATGATTAACGGAAATCAATGTGACTGTTTATTCGACACTGGGGCCGATTGTTCTCTTATTACCGACTAGGCGGCCAAGCATGCCATTATTGTAAATTATTGCCGACAGTGACTTTTCATAAAGGTATAGGATATGGTGACATAATATCTGAACAGATGGCTGTCCTGGATACTCAGTTTGATACCTTAGACTTAAAAGTAAAATATTTCGTTGTTACGGATGATTGCATCACCCATAAAGTTCTTATCGGTCAGAATGTGTTTCAAAATTCCAACGTTCTTTTCGTGACCTATGGCAAAACAGATAAGGTCATTAAGAAATTTGACTGTAAAGTTATTTCGGTGTAAGAATCAGTGGCGCATGATTATTTACGTAACGTGATAACCAAGTTAGATGCGGATCAAAACGATCTTTATTTCAATTATTACACGATTTCTTAGACATGCTTACGATGGGGAATACCGCGAGGATGCCGGATGCCTAGAATGTGCGTAGACTATCGAACTTTGAATCGAATTACAATAAAGGATACTTATCCGCTGCTATTAGTAGAGTGATACTTATAACTTATTTTGCCTTGTGTGGGCACCTTGGGGTTACAAGCTGAAAATTTCACAGAATGAAGGTTTTATAATATTAATTCAAAATCTGAAGGTAATAAATATCATAACGGGCAAAAGGGCAGTATACCTAAAAATCGAGATTATTATATGAACGTGTAGGATATTAATTTATGAATGTTTCCATATAAAATTCATGTACATTTTTGTACGAATTATATTTTGTATCATTGCTTGAAATATGCAGATTACATTGGCCCTTACGGCAAAATAAATAAAAAAATTGAGATATCTCCCTTCGAACCTGGGCAAAATCTGATTGAAATATACTGATTGTATTCACCTCGCATTCTCTCCGAAATGAAGACTCAAATCAAAAATTTTTATTCTTGCAAAAAGTTTGCCTTAAGTATCTAGAATACATAGGTTCAAGCATCCATTTTTGTTCTCAAATGGTAATGAAAAAATATAATTAAATCTAAAAAAAAGTAATTTTCTTCTAGCGGCGACTGTCCCATCTCGCGCTGCTCGAGTGCTCTCGCATCTCATTTTTCTCCAGAGCTCCCTCTCTCTCTCGTCTATTGTACAATACAATAAGTGCTTTTACACCATTACGGGTTAGAATGCTAATAATACTAATAATAATAATAATAGTTTTTATTATTTAAATAAAGTCAATGAAGACATTTTCGATTATACTGAAATTTACTTTTCCTATACGCTTCTAGATAATAAAGAAGTAGAAAAAAATCATATACTTAATGCAACTGCTATTAAAAGAAGGACTAGCTTTTATTCAGAATAGAAAAACTCAAAATGTAAAATAAATCTTTATGATAACAAAATCTATTTATCTTCAGTGTCTGTATCTTCTTCACAATAACTTCAATATTGCCTTCCAGTAATTTTTTTGCATGATCCTATGCAACCTATTTAATTTCTTCTACGAGTACAAGCTTTGCTTCCATACAATCTAATAAACAAATATTTGATTAAGTTTTATTATGTACCCATTTAATCTAATAATAATTTATCTTTTTTACAACCACATGCAATAAATACTTTTACATCCGAAGGAAATGCTGGAAGTATTGTTAAAATTGGGGATAATACTTGGATATCACCTGCCTGCTCAAATTTCCATCTGCTTTCTCACCTGTGGTAATAGGGGATTTGGTTCTAAAGAACTGAAGAACACCTTAGTTTGATAATGTGCTCTCAGATTGTGAAATTTTAAACTATTTTTTGTAGGGGCTAGTTTTTCAATTAGCGATGAAGAGGCCAATAGTGTCCTTATAATATTAATAGCCGAAATGTTTGGATTTGTTGAAAATAATTTTATGATAAATTTCTCTATGTTATTGAACATGCCATCTGAAAATTCCTAGACCCCAATACCATCTAAATAATCGGAATAATTTAGATACATTTTCCAACATTTTATTTTTCCTAATCCTGACAACGGTATATTTTTAAAATGTACCAGAAGTACAAGTACATCAGTGTTATTGGAGTCCACTATGCATGTTAAAATAATACATACAATGTTTAGCAGATAGTCTAATATGCAACAAAATCCTAGTATCAGCTTCTTCGTGACTATAGAGGATAGTAATTTGTTGTCAATTGGTTCGCAATATGTTTTCTTATAAAAAATATTGGTAAATCTCCACTACAGTTGCGAACTTGAAATTCGTTTTATGAGAGTGCTCGCTCAGATAAAAAGTTCGTTAACTGTTTTTTTTTTTTATTAAAAACAGAGTGGATAAATAAATTCGACTGTTGTGGATGTAAAAACGGTAACTTATTATTAGATTAAATAGGTACATAATAAAACTTAATCAAATAATTTTGTATTAGATTGCAGAAGAAATTAAATAGGTTGCATAGGATCATGCAAAAACATTTCTGGAAAGCAATATTGAAGTCATTATGTCTATTCCTGAAGAAGAAGATACAGACACTGAAGATAAATAGATTTTGTTATTATAAAGTTTTTTTTTACATTTTGAGTTTTTCTATTCTGAATAAAAGCTAGTCCTTTTTTAATAGCAGTTGCATTAAGTATATGATTTTTTTTCTACTTCTTTATTACCTAGCAGCGTATAGGAAATAGTTATTTGTGTATTTAGAGCGCAAAGTAACGGATTGCCGCTTGAGAAAGAATGTTACTGCGCGACGCGTAGCGGAGCGCAGTAATCTTTCGAAAACGGCAATCTTACTTTGCGCTCGAAAAACACACAGAACTTTTTCTACAGCCGCATTTTCTAAATTAAATGCACATTTTTCTCTATAGTTATTCTCAAATTTGCAAAAGACTGTCAGTTTTGACATATGTTCGAGCTTCGGGCATATTTAGAACAGGATTGCCAGCAACAAACTGTAACAAACGCACGACTGTCATTTATTTATCTTCGGTTTCCATGACCATTTAGCACACTAGACGGAAAAAGTGAGAATTTCCTTTTCCATGTTCGCGCTAGAGCGCAAAATAAGAATCCACGGCATTAGTCGATTTTGCGATTTCATTTGAATTTAGTATTTAGTTATTTTGCGCGCGGCTGTAGAAAAAATAAATTTCATTATCCTCGAAAATGCCTTCATTGACTTTATTCAAATAACAATAGCTATTATTACTGTTATTATTCTAATCCGTAATGGTGTAGAAGCACTTATTGTATTGTCCAATAGGCGAGAGAGAGAGGGAGCTATGGAAAAAAGTGAGATGCGAGAGTAGTCGAGCAACACGAGATCGGACAGTCGCGGCTAGAAGAAAATTACTTTTTTTAGATTTAATTCTATTTTTCCATTACCATTTGAGGAAAAAAAATATTCTTGCACCTATGTATTCTAGATACTTAAGGCAAACTTTTTGCAAGAATAAATATTTTTGATTTGAGCCTTCATTTCGGAGAGAACGCGAGGTGAATTCAAAAATGAGTATAATTCAATCAGATTTTGTCCAGGTTCGAAGGTAGATATATCAATTTTATGCTTTATTTTGCCGTAAGAGCCAATGCAATCTGCATATTTCAAGCAATGATAAAAAATATAATTCGTACAAAAATGTAGATGAATTTTATATGAAAACATTTATAAATTAATAATAATAATCTTGATTTTTAGATATACTGCCCTTTTGCCCGTTCTGATTTTTTATTATTTATAGAAGGCTTTTACTGCGTTGGGCACTCTACTTTATTGATCGATGACCAATTAGGTCGTTTAGTGACACTAGTGGTAGTAGATTTTATACTTCGCTGGATATGGCTTTTGGGTTTTATCAAATTTGTTAAAAACATATATTTCACACCGTCTTAAATGTAAGTAACTTAATGAAAACCAGGAAAAGGAAAAGAAGGATATTTATTTCTTTAGTTAAAAATGCAGTTCCGTTTGGTTTGATACTAGCCATGTAGACTGTTTGGGGCTATTACCTCAAACCACAGACGGATATAAACATGTTTTGATGATAATTGACTCTTTTACCGAATATTGTATGCTTAGTCGATTAAAATCATTACAAGGCGATGAAACAATAAAAGTTTTTGAGAATTTTATTAACATATTTGGTACTCCGATACGCATCTTTACTGATAGTGGCACGAAGTTTAAGACGGTAGCTTTGAAAAATATGGTCCATCCTTTTTTTTATCGATTTATAACACCTGGTATGTCAAGAAGTAACGGTCAGGTCGAACGATACGTGTGGACTATTTCAAATGTATTAAGAATTAAGTCTGAAAAGTCAGAATGGGCAAGCAGAATTTTGAAAATTACTTCTGAACACTACGAAATAAAAAATCACGTGCTTCATGTCTACTTTTGGGTGTCGAGGCATTAAACCCGGCAATCCAAGCACTAATTGCCACCATGGGAGGAAGTCCAAGCCATACCATTAAAAGAACGTAAGAGAAGCAAGGACTAGATTAGTGGAAAACGTTCAAAAACAAAAGGAAAAATTCGACAACAAAAGGGCCGACTCGCAGAAAATACCAACATGGGGAATATGTGCTAGTATTTACGGCGCGCGGCGGCTAAACGTTTAGAGCAACGTTATAATGGTCCCTTTCGAGTAACCAGCGTGTTGGAAGCTGATCGTTGTTCAGTGATTCCTTTGGAGGGACGAAACAAGCGAATATTTGCTGCAGAGCAACTTCGTCCCTGGCGGAAGGAGTGGACGTCCGAGGATGTAGAGAAATTATTGGATGATGACCAAGACTTAGAAGGCGACATTGTTGAAGGTGAGATTTTAAGCCTTTTCATGCCCGTTTAAATGTTACTGTTGTCGCTTAACCGGGCCTTATATGGCGAAAAAAGCATTGGTTTAAATGTAAATATAGTTGTTATTAGACCTGTTTTAATTGTTTTGACTGTTTTGATTGTGCATTGGCCCTTAGGCAAATGGAAGTGATACAACAATTAATGTTTCTTTGCAGAACTGGTTCTTGGGCAGAAAATCCTGGAATCTGTTTCTGAGGGGAGCAGGGACGAGTAGAGGAATGAAACCAATCGTCTCCTGGAGGAGACGAACCTCAGTATGGCCATGATAGGAGATGTTTTATAATTCATTTATAATATCTGAACTGTAACTGCAAGTTCTGCAAAATAAACTGTTATTGGTAACATGAAGTCAAAAGATATGATATGGTGCCAAGCGGATGCCGCGATTCGTTCTCACAGATACCCACTGTGGGGACGAGTCGCCTTCCGATCAGGCAACTTGTCCCGTGTGATTTATTATTGAAAGTAGCAACCAACCGACATTATTCTATCCTCTTACACGCACCACTGGACGGTATGCTCCTCAATACGTAGGAAATATTAGCTCACTAAAATAACAGATTATAACATTTTAATGATATTTAAATTATTTTATAATATAGTTAATTGTTTATAAATTTAAGTTTTAAACCATATAAGCATTTCAACAGTTATAGGTATAGTCTTCAAGTTCTCAATAATTAGACATTATATGCTTGTGATTTTGTTGTTTATTTCCTGTTTTGAAGTGTTGTCTCAATGAATATCCTGCCTCGACATTCTTTTCATGCTTTAACTCAATTTTTCAAGTAAACTCCATTACCTACCTACTTTTACTAAAAAGCATTTAATATTTATTTTTTACTATTACTTACATAATACTTTATAAAGAATAATTTTCTAGAAAAATTTAAAGATAACCTGATCTGAACCATAAATATTTCGTACACCATATAACGGAAAATTTCTATTCAAAATACCTTTGAGGGCCTTGGTGTTTGGGTCGATCTTCTAAATCCATAGCGCCAAACCTCTCCAATTCCTTTCTAAAATTTCTACCCTCATATTTGCTTTTTTCTATGGCAGATTTAGGCTGTTTCTCTTCCGGATATCGCTTTCTGGCTCTAGTAATCTCGTGCCTAAAAGGTCCTTCTTCTGGGAACGCCTCCAATCTTCTTCCTGCATGTCTACCGTCTTCCTCCAACCTTGGTCTGCCAAAGGAATCCTCGTAGCTTGCCAGTCTATCATCTCTATATGCTTTAGGAATTTGGGGTTTGTAGTAGACTTCCGCAGCACCTGGAGAAGCCTCGTCCTGAGATTCCTCTTCAATGGGATGTTCCGTAGAAAGCCTCCACTATATAGCATTTAACGCCTTTCTAGAAGCGCTTTTATGGGAAGATGGAAAATCTATATCTTCTCTACTTCTTAGGTTTCGAGAAGGTATTCTATCTAGCGGTCTATCTCGATAATCGTCAAATGGTAGATGGTGAGTAGAAGGATGAGTATTAAGTTGGTCTTGTTCGGAATACTCATCGTATTCTCGCTCTCTTTCTAGTCTGGCTCTTGCGCTTCTTTCATGGCCAGTTTGAAACAAATGTGCTAAAGTAAAAAAAGCATTTTTTGTTACTATAACAATGACAACGTCTTATGAAAATTTAAAATATTTTAATAATAATATCAGTCCAATGAACGATAACACTAACTTTGCAAACTATGAGAAAATATGTAGGAATATATTAAATATGATACTTATTTCCAACTACGCTACTTCCAATGCCACACAAAAACCACAAGCATTGTTATTAGTTCTATCTTGTTTAAATACTAAATAATACTTTTGTGATAAAAAAAATATTTTCGAGCAAAGAAAGTAAGATGAGCTTGATTTTATCACATTTAAGCCTGATATTTTATATTCGCAGATCTCTGTATCCCAGAATTAATATATTTAATAGCAAAAATAATTATATTAGTATAGTTCTCTGATCAAATTTGTTGCAACTAAATATTTTAGCAAATTTTCAAATGAAACATGCATATGCGTAGGACACCCGCTTCAAAAAAGTACATTTCATTCAACCCAATGAGAAGCTAGATTAATAGTGACATATTAAACTGAACTTTAATTCCAACTTTACAATCAAAATTTGCCGATCATTGGCTATACCCAATGTAGCTGAGATAGATGACTTTTTCTGTGACTATATAATAATTTAGTTATTACAGCTACGCTTAGGTATAAGTAATTATGACTAATAGGTACTCACGCCGGTGAGTAATGGGCTACGACCAATCAGTGGAACATTCATTGTCTAAATCACGTTCTTTGTGAAGCAATTAACAAGGACGATTTTGTAATGAACCGGAGTTAGTAACTGGTTCTGATTAAATTGTTCCAACAAATTATTTTATAATTATTTCAAATTTATTCAAAAATAACTCCAGTTTGTACTAGCTCGGCAAGAGAGAACATTCAAATAAAATAATAATTTTATTTTAAAAACAAAATTTAAATTGAAATTCAAGTTTCAAGGAATAATGCCCGAACAGCGTCTAAAGTTAAATTATTTTGCCTAAGGAGAATTCAGGATAATGTACAGGGTGGCCCGTTTATTATGGGATGGATGACCCCTTATCTTAGAATCTACGGGGTGTACCAAAAAAGTTTAATACAAAAGTTGCTTGGATTTACTTAAATTTTTGAAATATTATATTTTTATATATACAGGGTATCCGTATTTTCGCGGACAAGTATCAACTTCCCTATTTTAAATAGAATACTATGTATATTAAGGCATTTTTGAATTCCACAGAAAATTTCTAGATACATTTTATATACAGGGTGTGTAAAAAGACCCGGCGGGCAGTTATTTCCTAAACTTGAACAGGTAGAGGAAAAGGTTTCTCATAAAATTTGTAGAGCTCTCAAAACTCTACAGCCTGAAATTAAATAGAAGTATACAGTTTCCTCAAAAAATCCTAGGGGAACAAAGTATTCTTTTTTCTTATGAAACACCCTATATATTATTTGATTTTATGATTGCTGTGGATATTCTACACAAAACTCATGTATCATTCCCTATACCTAAATCCACCCGTTTAGATAATATTGGCATTTTGAAACTAAATTAGAATTCAATTTTAATTTAGGAATTTTTTTAAACAAATGTAAAGTTTAGTTAATTAAATGTTGAAAATGTCGCCCTTTACTTATACTGTTTGACAATGGGCTAGACGATAATAAAACTCGTTAGTTTCATTTCGAAGCATTAGCCATATCACTAATCTGGCTTCTTCAAGAATGAGACGTCGCAGATCATCAAAATCTCCGGTTCAGTGACGTAGGCCAAGCTTTTCATATGCCCCAAAAGAAATAATCTAAATGCGATAGATCTGGTGACCTCACAGGCCATTCTGCAACTCCTCTTCTTCCAATCCACCAGTTACGAAGCGTATTGTTTAAATTTCGTATAGGTAATCCGATATGAGGCGGTGCTCTATCTCGCTGAAACCAGGTGTTTTGGTAGTTTGGTCCAACAAGATTTTCAATTACAGGAACTACAATATGTAGCATGCGCAAATAAGTTTCAGCTGTTAAATTACCCCCAATAAAAAATGGACGTATTAAAGCATTGCGGGTTGACATTGAATCCGCACATTAACTTTTTTGCGGATGTTGTGTGTGAGATTAACGCAATTCATATTACTAGTGTCTTGAAGAACTCGGAAATTAAAACTTTTTAAGCAGTTATTGGTACTTTTATTCCTGGATAGGCAAGTTGTTCAGGAAACTACAAATTTAGAGTGCGTAAATGTCACACACAACATCCGCAAAAAGTTAATGTGTGGGTTGGCATTGAAGGGAATGCTTTAATAG
>MU183035.1:147147-229509 GCA_016904865.1 Pissodes strobi | reverse complement strand
CGGTTTCCATGACCATTCAGCATACTAGACGGAAAAAGTGAGAATTTCCTTTTCCATGTTCGCGCTAGGGCGCAAAATAAGGATCCACGGCATTCGTCGATTTTGCGATTTCATTTGAATTTAGTATTTAGTTATTTTGCGCTCTAGCGCGAACATGGAAAAGAAAAATCTCACTTTTTCCGTCTAGTATGCTGAATGGTCATGGTTGAGTGTGCTATGAATGGTCATGGAAACCGAAGATAAATAAATGACAGTCGTGCGTTTGTTACAGTTTGTTGCTGTTCTGTGTGTTTTTCGAGCGCAACGTAAGATTGCCGTTTTCGAAAGCGGCAATCCGTTACTTTGCGCTCTAAATACACAAATAACTATTTCATAATAAAGCCACTTAAACAAATATGTTAATAGTATATTTCATTACCAGTCCAGAAACTAGGCTTTTCCGGTGCGCGTACGACAGTCAGCAAAAGAACGCGCGCGCATCAGTCGTGAAGTCGTGAAATTGTCGTATACAGTAATGGGCTATTACGGTTAATCGTCAAGCCATAAAATCGTAATTACAATCGTAATCGTTGCATTAGTTAATAGTATATTGTGTAACTAGGAGGAAAAGCAAACAATTCCTGGACGACTGGTAGTTGCTGGACGAGGCGCAGCCGAGACCAGCAACACAGGAGTCCAGGAATGTGCTTTTCCTACGAGTTGCACATACTATTTTTTACCCGTTCGAAATTAATTAGAATACGTAGTTATATAAATAGAGCCAAATATTACTCTAAATAAAAACTGCGTTTTAAATTTAAACTCAACATAATATCAAGTTTTTAATCGAGCGAGCTTGAAGAGTATTACGTAGCTACGGAAACTACAACTAAATGTTGCTTTTGATAGACGTCACATCTGACAAACAAGGCGTTTGAATATGACAGAAATGTTACATTCCCGGCCTAGGACTGGAATGTTATATTCCCGGGCAGTTATTTTCTATTCTTGTACAGTTATTGCATATTGCCAAGCAACGAATACAATATACTGGAATCATGACTTTTGCGGTGAGAAAACACATCGGAAAGGTGTCGTTTTTCGTCCGATCGGATAAAAAATTATTTATAAGGTTTTATTATTATTTCTTCACACTTTTAGTTAGCTTTATTATTTTTTTATATGGAATTGCACTTTCAACTAAATACATTAAATTGTGACGTAAACATAAATTTTATCCAAATATCCAGTTAGGCTCATAGAAAACAACACTCCAATGCGATAAATATGCATGCAAGATGATACATACACGCACACACTTGTGGCTTAGTCCTTAAGGAAAGGAACCACGTGATGTTGTTGAATACACAGTTTAACATCAGTTCAACGCGTCTAACGGGAGTGGATGATGGAGGTCTAATATTGTTTAAGCAGTAAAATAGAATAGGAGAAAGTATTTTTAAGCTGATGACGATCAAAGAATCGAAAATTATTAAAAAACACCATAAATTTTATAATGGGAAGGAAGAATTATTTTATAAACATAATTTTAGTGTTTGGATGCAAGTAACTATTAGTGTATGAATATCCACAATAGAAACAGAAAAAGTTTGATATTAATTTTTTCTGTAATAATTATATCATTATAATTTACTAATAGTAATTACGTTTTTTCTTTCATTTTTCAGGAAACTTAGAAGAATGTTCTAGGATAACTAATATAATGTATATTATAATTAATTGTTTTGTGATGCGAATTCTGTTGTAGTTCAATTAAGTAAATGTTAAATTATTATATTTGGTTTGCCTGCACGTATTTTGTAATGATTTTTGTAATAATTTATAGTCTATCATTTTTAATAGATTTAATGTTATTGATAATTGGCGGTTTAATTTGACAATATTCTATAAGGATTTGTCGATAACGATTTCAAGTATACTGCTGAACAATTCAAACGAACCAAGCGATGTTTGAAGCCAAATATTTCGTGAAGGAACAAAAATATCGATACACGGTTTGCAGACTTTAAAAGAGAACTCAATTCTGAACGTGACTCAATTCTGAACGTGCCTGCTTGGTCGGATTTTTTTTTTATAATTTAAAACACCTTACTGTTTACAGGGTGTAAAAGAGAAGTGTGATATTTAACCAAAATGTCTATGTACCGGTTTGTCATAAAAAATATATATTTTTTAAACAGCTTCTGTTTATCAATTTTTGATAACCCTCTTTGTTTATGAAATTTTGATTTTTTCTAAAAACCTTTAGGGTTTTGTATCAATAGACCTTTCTGTATTTTGTAAGAGCAGATTTTGATAGGGGATTTTAACATCTTAGGCATTGCAATAAGTGCATTTTTCATTTTGTGATGATCAGTGGCGTATCCATAACGTTCGTCTTAGTCGTTGAACATAAAAGTCTTTTGACGTTTTTTTTTTTTTGGTTTCGCATATTATCCTAGCGCCGCCATCTACGAGACTGAGAGGCTAGCGTCCAGCCGTCCGTCAATTGCCAAATTAAAAGGAACTTGAAAATAGCATATTGTTCTATAGTTTTTGTAAAATCAACCTACCTTTATTGTGTATTTCAATAATAATATTATTTTACAACAAATGACAATAAATTAATACTCTCACGCATAGTCATTCGCGGCTAGTCACTGTTAAGTCTAATTTGTCATTCCTATAAGTGAAGCCGAAATTATGGCAATGCCTGTAAAACTAATGAAATTCACCTGCGAATATGAAGGCGGAAGTCATTGCTTATAGATAAGCATATTTAGATTTTCTTGCAATCTTGTAATCATGAAAGGTGCTAAAAACTACAACACTACTCGCCTAACTTATTAGATATGTTAATGCGTCACAGTAATCTCTGGTTGAATACTAAGTAAGCATAATACTGCAGTTAAAATAATTATTGCTAATTAAAAGAATAACGTATCGAGAAGCGCGAGAAAACCAGAGCGTAAACACACATTATTTATTAGCATAAAAATATTAGTTAATTAAAAAAATTGTGGGGAAGCCATTAGTAGAATCTACTTAATGTAGTCCTTTGATTTACTTACACCTAGGAAGTTCAAAATTTGCCTTTACAAGGTTGCTTGCCCCAGATTCTTCAGTTGACCTTTCCCAAAAACATACCTGGACTATAAGAAGGATGAGCAATTAATGAAAACCACTTTAAAATAATTAAGCGAGCAAATACATTATAGGCATGCATAAAATTCCCTCTTCACAGTTGTGGAAATGTTTTAGGTAATTTTTGCTATTTTGGTTTTCAATAAACAAAGATTGAATACTGTGGAATAACCTTTTACAATTGTGCTTTTTGGGAAAAAATCCTTTTCACTTTTGTGATTGGCTTTTCTCTTGGTAGTGGAATCCGACATTGTTACTTATTTTAGGTACGTATATGTTGTTTTCTTGTTGTCAATAAAATTGCTGTTTTTAATTCGTCGTAAATAAGTGCTCGATATTTTTCGGGGGTTTGATATTTTTTCCGCAATCCCTTAAATCGAGGGGTTGTCTGCGCAGTGGAATGAAATTATTTTGGGTTACACCGTATTACAAGAAATTATACCTATAATTATTACTACAGGTGCATTACCTCCGATTCTTTTGAATTATTTGTAAATTACGTCCGATTGTAGTCCATTATTTGCAATATACAGGGCAACCCGATGAATTATATTTTCGAATTATTAGGTACAATTCAGATAGGTTAATCTTAAGTTTAAGAAACTTGAAACCAGCTAATAAATAAATTTATATAACATTTATAGTCACTACTTTGAACTCAGATTAGTCACTCATAAATTAATTAGTAGTTTGAATATCATACATCTATCAATGCCATACTGACATTGACACATTCAAACAGTGATTAAGTTAGCGAGCGATTAAAGTGACTAATCGGTGTTCAAAGTACTGGCCCTTAGGGTCACTACTTTTAACTTCGATTAGTCACTTACACATTCGTTAAATTAATCAGGGTTTTGAGTGTGTCAAAGCCAGTATGACATTAATAGAGCAGTAAATAATCGGAGTTCAAACTGTCTGTTTTAGTTAAGTGAGGATGTTTCAATATTTTAGAAGGTAGGTTAAATCCGATGACTTCGTATAAATATAATAATAACCTAGTCCAGGTAATGACCAAATCAACTAATATGGAAGAGGTACTGCCAGGTGCGATTTATGCAGAGTGGTCCAAGGAATGTGCAGAAAATGGGAAACTTCTTTTTTGATACATATTTCAGAAAATTTTATTGTTAAAAATAATATTAAAAGCAATTTTGTCGCTGACAAATTTTAGGTTAAATAAATACAGGGAATAAAAAATAAGAAAGCTGAAAATGAGAAATATTTGATATTAATATTTTTTTGATATTATTATACTTTTTGCTTGTTGCTTTATTTTTTTGCGCCTTCTTAACATTTGTTGACGACAGAACAATTTTTTGCACCGCCTTTTATCAAAAAGTATGTACGAATATGTGTTTTATTAATATTTCAAATATACCTTACAATTTTGTACATGATTTTAAAGTAAAATAATTAAACGTATCGACGTCGGCACATTTCCACTTATAAATTCGACAACTCCCTGGCAATACTGGGCTATATTTTTAAACCTTTTTTAGCTCCCTGATACTTGTTTTGCTCATTTGTGTCTATTTTACTGTGCTAATTTCAAATATGACCTCGGTTTTTATCTATCACCCATAAGTTTTGAAGAAAGAGAAGAATGGCATAAAATATGAGAAAATTAAACCATAAAAAATGTAGCGAATTTTACAAAATTAAAGGAAAATAATTCACAATTTTTTACATATTATAATTTATTTTGGACTTAAAAAAGAAGTTATTTTGTTGACTTTTCGTTTGTATTCGCTGCTATCGGTTTCACGTTTGAGAGCCCCAATAGTAGGCACTCAACATGTTTGAGGTCCATTTTCCACTGTACTGCTTTTTCATTTCAGCAATTTTCTGGTAAAATCTTGCTCTGCGCTTATCTGAAATAACACTTAAGTTTGCAGGAGAGAATCTCAAATGCGAGTGAAGAAAATGCAGCTTAAGAGACATGTGCACCCTAATTCCTTGTACGATTAGATAAGTTCTTCAGCCAGTTCTGTATAACTATCCGGATTCTTAATTTCTAGAAAGATGCTAAATACATTTCTAAAGGCAATCCATGCCTATTTTCTTTTTCAAAAGT
Source organism: Pissodes strobi (assembly GCA_016904865.1). Classification (NCBI taxonomy): domain Eukaryota; kingdom Metazoa; phylum Arthropoda; class Insecta; order Coleoptera; family Curculionidae; genus Pissodes; species Pissodes strobi. The sequence goes on along the minus strand of MU183035.1, from coordinate 224,309 downwards.
GTAGTTTCAGAATTATTGTCCTTTAAATGGCTCTCCTCATACTTACGGACCAACGAACATGCCTTCTTTAATTTTTGCCTCATTTAGACGCGAGACTTTCTCTTTCAATTAAAGGTAAAAAACATTTCCTTCCTATTAAGAGCTTTAACAATTTTTTTATAAGCTAGCCCTAATTTTATGTGCAGATGAGGTAATGCCATGATTTTTACTTCAAAAAGTTTTACGTCTTCGACAGTATAAGGTTTACAATTCCAATTTCAAATATCTATAGGGTAACTACTCACGTAGAAGTCGTAGCATAGTATGTCGTAGTTCCCAATATATGTTTTGTCAGTTTTCACGACATCAAAATGATTCTTTTTGTTTAAAAGGACACTCCCAAGTACATTTTTGTGATCTTATAATTTTTTTAATGCAACCTCAAACTTCGGTTTTCGCCAAAAATAAAACCACATTTGTGAGTAGGTAGTTAATGAAATACTCTTTTTAGAAAAAATTCATTCTTAGAGGAATCTCAGAATAAGCTAACGGAATATTATAAAGCATGGACCATAGATTTCAGTTTTACTAATCATTCAAGTGATCTCAGCTACGCACGATTTAATAATATAATTCACTCTTTAGCTATGTGGTGTGTAAGGATGAAAATATCAAAATGGAATCTTGGAAGAGCTAAATTTCTGAACGAGCTAGATACGCAAAAGGCATCAGTCCCGGATGGAATACCTGCCACTGTGTTAAAGAACTGCGCCAACGAACTAACACCCATTTTTCCAGACTTTTTTTTCGGTATTACCGAAAAGGGATTTACCCTCCTTGGAAGGTCGCTTGAGTGCAACCTGTTCCAAAAAAGTAAGAAAACCACGCCCTCAAACTATTGGCCAATTGCCTTGCTTCCAATAATCTCCAAAGTCATGGGGCGTGTAGTCAATGAGCAATTACTCAAGTACCTCGAGACCAACTGAATAATTAGCGATAACCAATACGGCTTCCGCAAACAGAGATGACGGTTTGCTCAACAGACTGCCGTTCTTCGAACTGCCATCGTCAATCTGCAGCTGGCTTACCAGTTTTCTTAAGAACTGATCTCTGCACGTTGCAGTTGATGGACACATCTCAGACACATTTATTAGACTCAGGGCGCAATACGTTCACCAACTCTGTTCCTCATTTATATTAATGACCTGCTAACCGAAACCAATAATCCTGTTTACAGTTTTGCAGATGACAGTACGCTTGTCTCCGAATTTAGATCAGAAAAACCTGGGTTAGCGACTGAGACTTATCTCCACAATTACAACAATTAATCAAGATCTGGAGAAAGTTCGACCTTGGGGCAACAGGTATTTGGTTCAGTTCAATGCAGCAAAAACCCAAGCAGCCACGTTTACCAAGAAAGCCAATACGGCGGGCCATGACATCATTATGGAAAGATAGACCATTCATGCATGCTCGTCAACCGGACTACTGGGCGTCTCGGTCAATAGCAATATACCCTGGCATGACCACGTTGCTATCATCGCAAAATCAGCCTCGCAGAAGCTGGTTGCGCTATTTCGTAACACAAAATTGTAGGTATACACCGCAGCAGCTGCTGCCGTGCTTTGAATATTGCTCACACATCACGCACCTAAGCGCACCCTAAAGCTGCTGGAGCCCGTTCAGAAGAGAGCTGTGCGTTTTGTCGGCGGTCCGGAGTTGACCCGGGTACGGGATAGTCTGGAATACCGCAGACATGTGGCCGAGATCTCCCTGTTTTACAAATATTTTCACAGCAGATGTTCCCATGATTTGGCCCTCATCATCCCGCCCTCAGCGGCGCCTGTCAGACAGTCGCGACAGACGGTAGGAGCGCACCCTTTCGTTGTCAACTGGAAACACCTAGAACGTCGCTTTACAATGACTCGTTTGTCTGGCGCATTGCATCACTGTGGAACTCACTCCCAAGCCTTCTGTTTCCCCCCTAATTACAACCTACAGCTATTCAAGAACCGTGTCAATCAACATTTTCGTACATACACCGCTCGTCGAGTGTCATGTTCTCCCTATAGTGTGTGTGCCACTGCCATAAAAAAAAGAAGAATGAGATAAATTTATTTGGCCTTCAGGAGATAGCCAGGAAATAGAAAATAAATTATGGCTTATTAAGATTAGGTTTGGATGTGGTTCATCTAAAATCGGCTGCTCCATGCCAAAACACAGTAACCAACATTTTTTTTTAAATCCGTTTTTCGGGATTTTTGTATATACTGTGTTTAGGGGCACCTTTTACATCGGAAATTTCGTCGATAACTGTACTAGTTTTCAAGATAATTTATGTTACAACCCAGTATCTACACCCTTTTGCCTCTTTTTTCCATTTCAAAACGAAGTATGTGCTTTATTCGGCGCCAAAACCGAGTATGTAGCATATACTTTGTTTTGGTAATTACAATCGTAAAATATCGATCGACCAAAACACAGTATGTGTCACATACACTGTTTTGGTAATAAATAGTAATTGCAAAATAAAAACTTTTGTTGACTGAAACACAGTATGTATCAGATACTCTGTTTTGGCAATTAAAAAGCTTTCGAATATAAACGTGTCTTTACGAGATGCTGTGTTTTGGTTTGGAAGTGACATACTATTTATCTATAAAGTGGCCGTACAAAATACTGTTGTTGGCGGCATTTAACTAATTAAGTGCTTGTATGTTTTCGTTCACGTGCCGGTTTATAAGTTTTTTTTGGTGAATTTGGTGTTTAAGATCGTGAAATGAAATATGACTAGCCGTGGAAAAGCTATGGTGGCCATGTGCCTACAAGAAGCGTAAGTAAATTGCATTTTAGACTTAATAAATAACATTTTTAAATCATTTTTATAACCGCACTTTTTTGCTTGTCAATATATCGGCGATAATGGCTGTGGCTAAAGATTCGTTAATATTATGTGGTGTATTAAAGGGTTACGATTCCGTAGATCATGTTCTGTTACGGAAGACTAAACTTGTGTTGTTTCGATTCTACGGCACTTAGCAGGATTAGTTCCTGATTTAAGGAACTTATTTTTAATGGTGTAAGCAGCACAATGAATGGTTAGCACGTCGGATTTTCATGCGTAATTATCATAGATGAGGTTCGGTTCGGTTTGAAACTTTTTTTTTGACAAAATATGCTTACTTTTGTTTTGTTCTCAAGTTTCCTTTCGCCGGAATTTATTTTACCAATAATTTGCTTCTCAATGGTGGAAATTCATAATATGGGAAAAATTATGGAAAATATTTAATCGGCAGCAGAGCGAGATAGTTTGACTATTTTCTGATTTCGAGTTGATAGGTCCTTGATATTAAGGTTTCGTTTCTGCCGTGTGCCCCTTGTGGCACGGATAGTCATCATTGTGTCGAATTATTGCACCAGTGTTATTTACCTTTTAACGCTATATGCTGTCTTAAAAGTAGGTACGTTTAAATGGTTTTTATTTTTTCAATTTGTAGTGAGCCGGAGGTGGATAAAAATGAATATACTATCACTATATCGAATTTCAAAAACATTGATGTCACCACGGACGATCTAAATATTGAACTTGATGCTGGTGGTAATGAAGAAAGTATTACTAGACTGAATGATAGGTAAGTACAAACAAAATTAAATTGATACAGACTGACTCTATTTGTGTTTTAGTGAGCCAGAAGATGAAGAAAATGAAATGGATTTAAATTATATCAGTCTAACCAATGTTAGTTATGATAACATCATTATCGATCAAAATTTTGAACCCAATGGCGGAACTAGTAAACTGGTCGCCAGTCCTATAATAAATAGGTATGAATAGTTTAAAATTAAAAAGTGTTTAGATACAGACATCAATTATGTGCTTTATATTTTAATTAATCCATTATATCAATCTAATGTTTTTGATTTTAGTGAGCCAAAAGGTGCCGTAGAAAGCGAAAAGGATTTAGATTGCATTAGTGTGACCAATTTTAGTGACGATAGTATTACCGACCCAGATTTTGAGCCCAATAACAGCAGTAACAAACAAAGTAGCGTTATTTCATCAAACTCCGAAGAAGAAGCTTATGTTCCAATGGAAATACACGACCTTCCAATGACTGCTATTGCTGGTGCAGAACTAAAAGATCCAATTAAAAGGCGATGTAAACAAAACGTAAAGTACAAACGTTTAACTAAGGAAGAAAAAGTAACTTGCGATAAGAAAAAGCATCCCATAAAAGCACCCTGTTCAGAAAAATGTAGAAGTAAATGTAGTTCAATGCTTTCTGAAGAAGTCCGCATAAAGATTTGGGAACAATACTGGAATTTACCATACGTTTTACGGCGCAAATGGTTGGCTAAGAATGTCCAGATTGTAGCTGTAGCAAGGAGAACCGTACCAGCAAGTAGTAGTGACAAAGGCTTCGCCAAAAACGATAGTCGAAAATACTTTTTCCCTAATGAAAATAGAAGTGTGCGTGTTTGTCGCAATTTTTTTTTGAATACATTGGGATATTCCAATGACTCTGTTATTACCGAATTATGTGCCGCCATGAAAAATTCGCCAATGTTATCTAGTGTGAAAGAAAACAGAGGGACCACTGGAAATTATGCAAGAAAACGGTGCCGAACCCCAATTGTAAATCACATTTACAGCTATAAGCCTTGTATTACTCACTATCGACGTATCAATGCACCAAATATGAAGTACTTACCACGCGAATTAACACTAAAATCTATGTTTAACGATTTTATTGCTAAACATCCTGGATATTGTAAAATTGAGCTCTATAGACAGACTCTGAAATGTTTACATATTTCTCTATGTATGCCCAAATCTGACGTTTGTGTAGACTGTGAAACCTACAAGGTGTGTCAAGCAGAAAATAATGAATACACTGACATTCAACCACCTTTTACATCTGAAGAAGATTGGATTTCTCATAAAATTTAGGCTACAAAAGCTACTGACAAATATCGCCAGGACAGTCTATTGCTAGATAGTGAAAACGTAAGGGTATATTCAATGGACCTACAAAAGGTGTTATTAATACCCAATATGCCAGGTGTAAAAGATAGTCATTTTATAAGCCGCCTTACAGCGTTTAATTTGACATTCTGTTCTCTAAAACCAAAGACCCCTTTTAAAAATTATTGTTCTGTGTGGCACGAGGGTGTAGCAGGACGTGACGGAAATAATATTGTTGATGCGATATTCAGAGTTTTTCAGGAAGAACGAGATGTAAATGAGTTTATTCTTTGGACAGACAATTGTACAGGGTGATCCGCTATATTTTGACCAATGGATATATCGGTTAATATTGATTTTAGAAAGATGTTTAAATTAGCGATCTTTTAGTATTTTTCCTGAACCATCATAAAATGAAATCAGAAAAAACAATCGAGCATCAGAAGTCACATATTTTTTATTAATTATGATTTTTTAAAATGGAATACCTGGTTTTTCTTTTCACCGTTTGATAGAGAATTCTTTTCTGATTTCAAATATATAAGGGTTGATGGCATTATTTTCAGCCGTTATGGAATTATATTGAATTTTATAAATCTACTTATTTAAATAACTAACAATTTAGTAACCTAGTTTGATTAATTGTCATGGTTATTATTGCCTATCTGACAAGCGAAAGATAATGTCAGTTGATTTCCTATGAATGATGGGATAAGCGTGGCGCACGTCAAGAATATAGACGGCGGCGTCATCCAAAGGTAAATAATATTCCTAGTGCTAACAATTTTCGAAACAATTTTAATCAATAAACAGCATAATATAATAATTTATTACAAAGCTATTTTAACAGGTGCTCAAAGTGTCCCCCGCCCATTTAAATTTGAATGCAATCGCTCTATGGCATGTGCAATAAAATCGGATCCTTCATTATTTAAAAAAATAATTTCATTTTGTATATGAACTTCGATTTGTTCAATATATTCAGCCGCATTGAATTTATTTTATCTTTCAAATATCCCCACAGAAATGTATTTAACGGGGTTAGGTCCGGAATGTAAGGAGGCCATCCACCACGACCCATCCAAGTCTCATAATTTTGATTTAATAATTCCCTGACAAATAGAACACTATGAACGGGTGCATCATCCTGCTGCCGTATAAAATGTCTTTGGATGACGCTGTTCACATCTATGAGACTCCGTTTTTTTATCGGCTCCGACAAGTATTCTCGGGTGTTTTGCCAGCGCCGCCGCACGCCCGATCAAAAATCGTGTCGGATCTCGATCGCATATGAGTTTGTATGGCGCTGTTCACCCCCACCAGCTTCCCTAAATCTTGAATTTTGATAGTTTATGCTTGCTGCAACTCGGGCCAGTAGATCGTTGAATGTAGTTATGGACATTCTGAAATAATTAAAGAACATATGCTCGTCACTTCTCAATTCAGTGATTAAGGTCTGAAAAGTTTCCAGAGAAAATCGTTCCTGCAGCATTGGGTGCACCCAAAATTTTGTTTTATTGACTAAGCTTTGTCGACGTCCATCGCGTACAGTCACCTCATGGAGAGTACCGAAATGGGCTTCAGCATCGATCGGGTTCGACATCCAACTAGTGTGAATAGAGGCGGCGACCTCCGATTAGAAGCGAATCCTACACCTGACAAGTGGGAACGGGCTCCCAGTGTAACCCATCATTCATAGGAAATCAACTGACATTATCATCCGCTTGTCAGAGAGACAGTAATAACTATGACGATTAATTAAAATTAATAGGTTACTAAATTGTTAGTTATTTAAAAAAGTAGATAGAGGATAAAATCCAATATAATTCCATAACGACTGAAAATAATGTCATCAACCCTTATATATTTGAAATCAGAAAATCATTCTGTATCAAATGGTGAAGAGAAAAACCAGCTATTCCATTTAAAAAAAATATAATTAGTAAAAAATATATGACTTCTGATGCTCGATTGTTTTTTCTGATTTCATTTTATGATGGTTCAGGAAAAATACTAAAAGTTCGCTAATTTAAACTTCTTTCTAAAACCAATATTAACCAAGATATCCATTGGTCAAGATATAGCGGATCACCCTGTACTGGACAGAATAAAAATTGGATTCTGTATACATCCTTAGTATGGCTGATAAATCAAGAATATGGACCGGACTGTGTGACTTTACGATACCTAACAAAGGGACATACTCACATGAGTGCCGATGGAATACACGGGAATATTGAACAAAAAATATCCAAGATTGGTAATATATATGATTTTAATGACCTTAAGGTGGCAATACGCTTTTCAAGAAAAGACGTTCAAGTTCTTGATGTAAATGTTTTTCACAAGTGGGAAAAAAAGAAGAGACAAATTCGAAAAAATGCCAAAAATGATCCATTAAGTGGATTCTTGCTAAATCCTTTAGTTGAAGTGCGGTTCAAAAAAGGGTCAAGATGTTTAGAATATAAAACTGATTTTGATCAGCCGGATTATGGTTCTTTAGATTTTTTACAGAAAAAAATCAATTTTGGAAATATGCCTGAAGTTTTACCTATCCGTGGTGTACTAAGATCCAAGAAGGAAGAAATCATAAAAGTCTTAGGGCCTCTAATGCCCAGAAACAGGATTGATTTTTGGAGCAACCTCGTTGAAAGTGATTCTGTCCCGGACCTAGTCGAAAACCTTGATATTGAGAATTTGCAAAATAGCGTTTAGTGTTTGAGTTCAGTAAGAGTTTTTGTTTAATTTCAACCTATTGTTTTATTATTTTTATACGTTCTACTTTAAAATATATAAAAATTACCTATTTCCTTCATATTTTAAAAATATAATTTTTGGTGTACAATAGAAGTTCACTTTAAAAATAAACGTTAAAAATTAACATTCTCTGTTTATTGTTGTATATACTAGGTTTGGTAAAAATAAAAATGTATTTTATTCTACGCCAAAACAAAGTATGTGCCAAATCAAAGGCTTAAATAAAACTTTTAATATTTTTAAGCATGAGAAAGAACATCTAGAAAGATCTTAAACAAGTTACGAAAATATTTTGGAAATATTTAAAATACACTTTAAAAGATCAACAGGGACACTAAAACTCACTTAAGTCATTTTATTGTTTTTTTCATATGCTGTGTTTTGGCATGGAGCAGCCGAAATAAGACGTAATCAGAATAATTCAACTGACAAACAATATAAAAAACTAAAAAAAAACTTCAATGCTTTACATTACCTAATCAGCCAAATTTATCAAAAAAAAACAAGAAGAAAATATTTTGAAATATTGAAAACTGCTTCAAATCGATATATTCCCTCATTTTCAAGTGCGCGTAGTTATGTTTGTAAAATGGTTTTTTTCTTCATTTCGGGCATGTCTTGGGTTAGTTTTGGTTATTTTTGTCGTTTGCTTCACGGTAGCGAACGAAACTAGCGGAGGGCTATGCGTGAAGTGCAATATTAGGCATTCTAATAGTAAACAAACCAAGTCATTGCGTTATTGGTCAAGCTCATTAGTTGCCGTGTTGCGGCTAACTCCAAGTCTTCAATAAGTGTGGTTGCTTACATAGTGAGATTTCCAGCGTTTTTGGCAACGCAACATGCTGAAATAGGCCTAATGTGATGAAAATCCAGTATTTAGGTTAAGTTTAAGTTAAGACAACCGCTATAAACTATACTGAATATTAAATGAAGAGTGAAGGCTGTGTGCATATACGAAATGTACTAAATGAAACACTTTTCATTAAAATTTTGGGAATTCGAATCATTATAGTTTTGAAGACCCTTGTAGCAATTCCGTCCTAGCATGTGATTTGAGAGACCGGTTTCGCCGGGAGAAAGGTCGTTCTTTTTTCTAGAAGAGCAGTCGTGGGAAGAAGTCGAGTTTTGAAAGTTTTTTTTTCTGGCCAAGTGGTTTAGGCGGATTTTGTCGACTTCCCTGAAATATTTCCGTTTGATTTTGGGAACCTCGTTCTGAGCAGTTGTAGTGCTGTGTCATTCGGAAAATCCGCGAAGTGTGTGTTTTTGAAACGACTGTCTTTGGGAAAGCAAGCCATTTTCGTCGTGTTTTGTTGGTGTACTGATTCGAGTGCCCTTGCAGTAAAGGGCCGATCCCTGGGGGCAGGAATCATGCGAACAAGCTAACGGGGAGTTAGAAGCCTCTAGGCCAGGGTGAACCTGATTAGTTGGCTTACCGGCCTGCATTATTTCGGGACTAGCACGGTTAGTCTATTTGGAGCGACCTGACTGTTCGTCGGACCAGTGAGACAAGCAGGTTGTCGTCAGGTAGTGCCACCCAGCCGGGTAGATGCACATGGACACTTAGGAAAAGAAAGTTCAGTTAAGTGTTATAATGTAGTTTTTAATTCTTATTTAGTTCCTTTGTGTTTGGGAAAAAGATTGTTTTGCGCACCTTATGTTTTTTTTTATTAGATAGTTCAACAATTGCTTGATTTAAATCACCCCCTCCCACTATTTTGTAATCACTTGTACTTTTAATACTTATTAGTGGCTCATATAGAGCCTCTTGAATAAAGTGTTAGCATTGTCTTTATAAGATATAAACAAAGGTGTTAGTATCGTTTACGTCGGCGTTTCATTTGGCACTAGAATTTGCGCAATATTATTTTTTCCAGCTTCCAGTGTTAATGGTAAATTTTGAGCCACTCGGTCCGGCGAAGTACTAAGAACAGGGGTTTGGTAGCAAGGTCCGGGAACAACGCGGGGACTTCCACTTCGGTCCGTGTCGAAGTTGGTGGCGCCCAACGAACTACACGATTAAGCCGCGGCAAATTGCACGCACGCCAACAACTTGCTGCAGGACCCTACGTTTTTGATTTCGCCCAGTGTCTAAGCGAGGGAAGGAGATCTGGTCGGATTCGTAGGTTATTTTACTCCGATTCTTGGTGGAACTCATCATAGCTCCACAAGTATTCAACATCATTCATTTTAACTTTTAACGTTCAAAATCAAACATTATTCCTTTTTTTTATTAAAGAAAAGCACGTGACAATCTCTGTAGGTTTTTTGTTCTGTAACTCCATACGTTCTTTTGGAATTGCTCAACCGTTCTGTTTTGTGATTATTTGGATAATGGCAGATTATTATATAATAATATAGATAATTATATTATTGACTGTTGTTGGACATATCGTATGGGCCCGTTAAACACCGTATACTTTTCCACTGCCATGTCATTCCAAACACCTCATGCAAGATATAATGAAAGTGACACAAATGTTTCACCAGTAACCAAGTAGGTACCTGTAACAAAGGAAAAATCAAAACTGAAATTTAAAGAATTATAAATTATGTTACCACTTATGATGGTGTTGTTGCTCATATCATTTAATTTCAGCTGCTGAGTGCAAAGAGAAGTTGCGCAATCTTCGTACCATGTTCATGTTGAAAATGAAACCTTCACCAAGTGAATCCGGAGCAAAGAAAAAGGCATACTATTTGGAAACAACCATGCATTTTTGTACGCCATTTATAAAAAGATCGGTTTTTCCCTCATTTGCCTCATCAAATTTGGCCCCAGTATCTCTTTATTGAGCCGGTGATGATGATGAAGTTGTTGAAAACGCAAAATTATCTTGTACTAGTGGGTCCATGATCGATTTCTCACGTCCGGTGCAAACTTCGTAAGCATCGCCTACACGACCATCATTCTCCCCAGCCCTCTCACAGTCACAACATAATACTTCAGAACAACAACAACAAAACTCATTGGTACAGTTTTCACCGCAATGAAGAACTTGACACCGAGATTAATAGTCGCTGAATAATTCAGAGCCAAAAAGCAAAAATATAACAGACAGAAAATTGACAGTCAACAGGGCTTCAAAATGTTTCTACTTAGTATGCTACCGGAACTGGAAGAATTGAATGAATCGCAAATTAAATATTTTAAAAGCCGAGTCTTATCTCTTAATTGATGAAATAACAACCTCATCCCAGAATAAGCCCCAGATGTCAACATTGCAAGCGAGGCAAATGTCGGGCGTGTCGCATGCAGCAGACTTTTAGGGTTTTCGCACGGGATCATCAAGATTCAGATAACTAGATATTGATTTATATTTGTAAAGAAAGGAAAACAATGTTCTATTTTATCTGAAAGAGGATGGAGTGTTTTTGGTATAATTATGAGTTTTTTAGAGAAGTTGCTGTTGAGGAGAGCGAGAATGAGAATGATGTGTGGAGTGTTGTTTAGGTTTGTGTTGTGAGTAAGAGAAGCTGCTTGATTGAAAGGTGGAGGGGAAGCAAGATGAGAGGATATGATAAGTGTAGATAGAGAGAAAGGAGGGCTTTGTGTGCGGAGGTAGGTTTGGATTAGAGTGGGCTTTTAAGCACAGGAGAGGGGTAGGTTTACGGGTGTTAGGTGGGAGGCTAAGTAGCTAGGGTAGATCACGTTGGACAGAAATAGATGTTTTATTAGTTATACTTTTTGCAGCTACAGAGCAGTAAGGTGAGATAAATGTAGGGTTTGAAGACAGATATTTTCTTGTAGCATTAAAGTTAGATATTTTCTCTGCAGATCTAATTTTTGTACCAAGTTGTTTCTTATAGGTTGAGTATGGTTTGTATCTTGGTCAGTGATTTTTGTTACAAATAATACAAATTGATTTTTCTATGCATGATAATTAGAAACTTACCAGGAGAGGGACATAAGGATGTTCGAAGTGCATTTTAAGGACAACGGAGTGGAGAAGGAATGTCAGGTCGAACTCTTAAGTGAGTACTAAGCTGCAAAAACTCTGAATGGGAGGGTGTGGGTTTTGAAGGATCGAACATATGTGTGTGTAGGTGTTTCCAAATAATTTTTTTAGGGTAGATCCTATGTATTGCTACTACAACTTGGTCACTCAGGTTTTTCAATAGTACGTCGATGGATCAGTTGGAAAATTCCTTACATGTAATAACGCCTTTGATTATATTAAGAGAAGGATGTGTAGTAACTACAACATTAAAGTTGCAAAGTTTCTTTAGGTCAGGAGCCTTTTGCGAGTGCCGTTTGTTTGGAACTTCAATCATAAGAGCTCCGTCAGACATTTTTCTTGTATTTATAGAGCGCCAAAGTAGTATTTTAGAGATTTAAGCAGAATAAAAGGCGGTGTGCTTACAAAAGAGATGTCTATACTGGGGGAAGTTTAAATGGTCCATATAAGTCCCACGAGTGCCCTAGGAAATATTCGGTCCGTCGTCCAGGCTTATTATGATAAAGCTGTTTTATAACGACCAGAGGGCGCCGTATCTGGCAGTAACCGTTTAGAACTGTCGATAGAATAGCCATATGAATCTCCTCAGCACGGTTGTAAACTTTGAGATTGCGTGGGTACATTCATTTACATCACAGGACAAAACAACATGACTCGGGTACCTCGGGGTCGCTCGTCATCCCCGTATGTATGTAGGTATGTATTTGGATATAGGCAGATCAATAATAGACGTTCGAAAATAAATTCACGTTTTAATTATTTTTTTCGACTCGTTCTAATACCTATATTCATCCACGTTTTTCAATTATTAATTTATTTGATTATGCCTAATTAATTCGGCAATTACCTACCTACAGTTTACTTAAAGATTCTAAATAAATATCGATAATAAAGATACACCTAAAAACCTAAAAAAAAACACACACAATTTTCTACTTAGTATTCAGCAGCATACTCATACAAAACGTAAAAAAAACGAAAATTGTAAGTAACTTGAATCATATAGGATTGCACGATATTATTTTAAATTCCACACTAATACCGCAGATAACCCCTTGCCTTAGATAGTATCATTCCACTGAATCTTTTCCACAATTTCGTGTTCAATAATAACGTAAACGAATAAACAATACTACCAGAAATAAAAGTAGATGCATAATCAAGGAAAATCTTTTTTACTAAATATTAATCGTGCAAAATTAAATAGCTTATTAAATTACTACTGGTTAAGCAACGTTAATTTTTGCCCACATTGCAACGTCTGCAAATCAACTCTTAATGATGAGCGAGATAAATTTTACGATCTTCTGTATTCGGATGTATACGTCTAATAGTTTAACATGTCTGGAGTAATCAGAGTGTGAATTGTTAATTTTAGAAAAACGGTCCGCGTATTTTTTACTTCATCTTGAATGCCTTGATCAGATCTTCTTGCTCGTTTACTTTACGGTTTGGTGCGCATGTTGCGCCATTAATAGTAATATTTACTGAAATATGCCATGTTTCCTTGATGTTGGTGTAAATTATGAATTATGCATCGTTTTTCAGCGCCTAGATTGTTCCAAAAATAGTGACTTTTTAGCTATGTGTGATATGCCCTGTTTGTCATCGAATTGGACCTACTTTAACAGAAGTTAAAATTCAGGATGCACTGTAGTGCATCGATCAAGATTGTGCAGCAGAAGTACTGGGCATTCAGCTTTTAGTATGAAACAGCTTGGGGTCATGTAATGTGGCATTTTTCTCTCAAATGGTGGTGCTTTTGGAAAGTTTCTCGCGAAAACGATCCAGCTAATGGAAACAATCGCTAATCTGATATTCATATGAAGCTAATAAATATCGATCATTACAGAGTAATGCAAAAAAATATTTATCTTTGTTTTCATTTTAGTTGATCCACTCTTTGATGTATGCCTCTTCCATATCATTTCAGTACATTCTTGTTGATGCCTATTTACATCGCTCCATTTTGTGCAACTCTGCATCCTAATATTGGCTACCAAAATTGCCAACACCACAAGTTTTTGCGTTGTCTTATTGCATTGTCATGGTTCTTACTACTTAGCAGATTTGATATACTTAATATCAAAAATTTTTATTTTCCATTCAATACTTTGTTTAAAAGTTATTTAACAAAGAAAAAACAACGGAATTAAAAAAAGTACTTTAAAAAATCGTACCGGAAAGATCTAGGCGTGGACAAATTTTATTTTTAACATAAAAATCCCTCAGTTTTCCTGAAAGATTCTCTAAAACAATTTGTTTATGATACAACTCTTCTTCATATATCAGGAACTTTCTATCAGTTAATTAGAAATATTCACTATGATTTAAATTTTCAATCACAAAAACTTACTTTAAATTATCAAAAATCATCATTTATGTATTTATACAACAATCTATGTTATTCTAGAATTCTTTGATTACACGTAAATAAAAATGTTAATAGGAAATCACATATGGACAGTATAAGAATACCTATCTCCCAAATAATTTGTATCTTATTAAAAATTCGTAATTACATTTTTAACAAAGTTCCAGAACAAACTGCTGACTTAAGAGATCATTGCGAATTTGTAGTGGATGGTGGTAATTTGATTTTCCGTGTGACATGGCCAAAACGGTATATTCCGTGACATTTACTCAGCCTATGTTAACTTCATACGTAAACTCTATGGTCACATGTAACTGTAGTGTATGATGGATACGCTGAAAAGTTCAGTAGTACAAAGAGTCTTGAACTTCAACAGCGACTCCTGAAGCGAACTTCGGCTACAATTGCATTCAAGAAAACACACCCATACATGATCAACAGAAGACATTGCTGCGGTGTATAGAGTTTTTGTGGCGAAATAGCGCACCACGCTTCTGGGAGGCTGATTTTGCGATATTAGCAACATGGTCATGCCATGACATATTGCTGTTGACCGAGAGAGACACCCAGTAGTCCGATTGACGAGGATGAAAGAATGGTCGATCCTGCCATAATGATGTCAGGACCCGCTGTATTGGCCCTCTTGGTAAACGTTGCTGCTTGGGTCTTTGCTGCATTGAACTGGACCAAGTTTGAACTTTCTCCAGGTCTTGTAAGTTGTAATCTGCTCCTGTCGAATGCCTTTGAAATATCCAACGCAATCGCTCGAGACTCTCCGTAGTTTTCAATTGGCCTACTCCATATTTGAGTGACATAGGTGAATATATCTCCTGTCGATCTCTATTTACGAAAGCCGTATTGATTATCGCTGATTATTCTGTTGTTCTCGAGGTACTTGAGTAGTTGCTGGTTGACTACACGTTTGGAGATTATTGGAAGCTAGGCAATTGGGCGATAGTTTGAGGGCGTGGTTTTCTTGCCTTTTTTGGAACAGGTTGCACTCGAGCGACCTTTCAAGAGGATGGGTAAAACCCTTTTCCGTAAGAAAGAGAAAAAAGCCTGGAAAAAAGGGTGTTAGTTCGTTGGTGCAGTTCTTTAGCACGATGGCAGGTATTCCGTCCGATCCTGATGCGTTTTGCGTATCTAGTTCTTTAAGGATTTTGCGAATATCATGGTGGTGAAACTTGACTTCTGCCATGGTGTTCGATATGGTGGGGCGAGTCTTGCCTTGGGGGATGTCTAAAGTAGAGTGCGATGAAAACATTTTAGCGAGCATGTTTGCTTTTTCCTTGGCTGTAGTCGCCGTGATGCCACGTTCGTCCGTCAAAGGTGGGAGAGACGTTTTTGTAAAGTTGTTACTTACTGCTTTTGCTACCGACCAGAAATTCCTGGAACCACTGGGACATTGCAAAATTTATTCCTGATCCTTTGATTGTGTTTGTCCTTAGTTTCGTCGATCACACGTTCGCATTCGTTTCTCGCTTCGACAAAATAATTGCGATTTTCAGCTGTCTGATTTTGCCGCCAGTACTTATAGGCTTGCTGTTTCCTACCTACAGCTCTTTCGCATCTTCTCTCGAACCAGGGCTTTCCTTTTAATGGTAACTTGATGGAATTTGGAATGGAATGGAAGCATACATCCTATGCTTCCATTCCTGAGGAGATTACTTGCGTGATCTCTTCGCCGCAGACCGATGGATCGTCAGTGCCAAAGCAGACGTCGAGCCAAGGAAAATCTAGGTAGAACTAACTGCCTTAGATCGCCGATCGTCCCAGTTTGCAGAATTGTAATGCCAGATTTTACGAGGCAATGGTGGGTCCTTCTGTATGAGTGGAAATTCACACACTGTTGTAATAAGTTTGTGGTCGGAAGTACCTAATGGCGGACCAACTGTAATTATTGTGTACTGGTCAGGATTGGTGGTTAAAAAGAGATCCAGGAGGGCGGCGAATTCGCCCCTCTCTGAGATTCGAGTTGGTTCGTCTACAAGTTGAGTAAGCCCGCAGCTGATGGCAAATGCTTCAGCTTCTCTACCTTCGTTCTCGGTCTTGTTGTGATGTTTGAGCCAGTTTGTGTTGTGGGCATTGAAGTCTCCCAGAACGATTATTTCTGAACTGGGGTGATCGACCTGTATTAGTTCAAAAGTGTTAGCTAGTGCTAGGCATTCAGGCGCTAAAAAATGGATATTTTTTTATGTTAGGTACGCAATAAAAGTAAATTATGTAATCTTAACTTAATATTCGCTAGTTTACAAACCCCAAATTCGGCTTCCACATTCCACAATTCCGCATCCTACCGCTACATTTGAAATTTTAAAACTCATCTTTTATTCGAGCAAAAACATTGAAACTTGCTTCATAAAACTCATAACAAAATTAAAACCGCTCCTTTCTCCTTGATCATTCGACGGAACGACGCGACGCGACAATGAGGTTTATTCCTTCGTGTTCGTATTTGAATTCGTACGTATCAGGTTCAGGTTATTTTTCATTCGAACACTTGTGGAATGAAAACCGAATAATACAGGTTATTTTAATAACCGGATAACAGGTTACTTTTCATTCGAATAAGCCCATCACTAGTCAAGAATCAACAAATACAAAGTGCTCGTGAGGCTTTAAAAAACGTCTTAAAGACGTCCATCTGAATCAACTTTAAGACGTCTTCTGAAAGATGTATTAGAGATGTCGTGGTTAGGTTAGGTCTTCAGACGTTCAGGCATAATATGGACATAAACACGACGTCTTTGAGATGTGGTGTGCTATCTGGGTATTTGGGGAACTTGTAACAAAACTAATTTTAATAAAACGAAGGTCTTGCAAAATAAAACGCTGAAGATGTTATTTGACCTGAATTACTTCACACATTCAGAAGCATTGTATCAAATTCTAAATGTTCAACCTATATATACTATTTTTGTGTTGGGACAAGTTAAATTCATCTATAAAATTTAAAATAATAAATCAAAATACAACACTATCATTAGATACAATAACCAAATACACAACCATTTTTAAGAAATATTAATAATGTTCAATTAGGAAGCGCAAGAAAAAATAAAGCCTTGCAAAGCCCGATAAGTGCTGCCTCGGATACATTTAACCAATTACCGCCGATTATAAAACACGAAGTAAGTTACAATACCTTTATTAGAAAGTTAAAACAGCATTTTCGTTTTAGGTTTTAGATTTTATCTTTATTGTACAGTTTTTCTCTTGTAGCTATGCTGCACACCTAGAAAAACATTATTAAATCACTACCCTCAGTACCAATGTTATATGTATTGTTTAGAGGGTGACTTCTCTTTGGACATTAGGTGTATTATATATATCCAATCCATATCTGTAGATTATGTATAACTGTCTGAATAAAGGATTTCTTTTCAAAAAGGTATAGCAGTAAAACTAAACTGCTGGACACTCGAACTTGCACAAACAGATTTTTAGGCAAATTTCAATATCTTCACCAAGAAAAAAGCTTTTTGAACGCGGTTCGCGGATTTCAAAAGCTAGTTTATTCCTGATTAAGCTGCATGACGTAAATTTCACAGAGGACCATAGCCTTATGATGTACGGGGTGATCAATAAAGTCCTACAAAATATCAAAAATTTTGTGTCTGTGACATTTCCGCAAAAAATTTTTTTGGTGTTACAATATGGTTCGTTACTAAGGTTACATCAATATCTCTTTTGTCAGTTTTTGGATTTATGCCCTTAAGCCTTGAATACACTGTTAAACATCAAATTAGAGTAACAAGATTTTTAAAATCCTATAATCTGACATTGGACTGACGGATCTTGATGATTTTTGCAGATTTGGAATCCTTATTTCATGTAGATTTTCTATGGCTCCAGCATTTTATTTGAGGGTTGAAATTTTCACATTATACCGGGTCAATAATAAACAAAAACGTAGGGTATTTTAAACAATTTCGTGTACCCTTCGTTTTTCTCTATTATTGACCCGGTATAATGTGGAAATTTCAACACTCAAATAAAATGCTAGAACCATAGAAAATCTACATGAAGTAAGAATTCCAAATCTGCAGGAATCATCAAGATCTGTCAATCCGATGTCAAGTTATAGGATTTTAAGTCTTGTTACCCTAATTTGATATTTAATAGTGTATTCAAGGCTAAAGGGCCTAAATCCAAAAACTGATAAAAACGTTTAGAGATATTGATGTTACCTTAATAACGAACCATATTGCAAGAACCGAAAAAATTTTTGCCGAAATGTCACACACACAAACTTTCTGATTTTTTGCATGACTTTATTGATCACCCCGTATATCATAATCCTATAGCCCTATGAAAAATTTACGTCATGCAGCTTAATCAGGAATAACCTAGCTTTTAAAATCCGCAAACCGCGTTAATTTTTTTTTCTTGGTGAAGATATTGCAACTTTGAAATTTGCCTAAAACTCGGTTTGTGTAAGTTCGAGTGTCCAGCAGTTTATATAAATCACTACAAAGCCACTTTTACATATTTAAACAACCTACTAAAAACTACCTCTAACTTTGAAAGTTATTTGCGGGAATTCAGAGACGATCAGCTAAAATAATTATAGAACAGTTTTTGTATATAATTTACTGGCAAACATTTTCGGCTTTATACGTTTTTTACGTCTGAACAATGGATTACGGGGAAATTGAGAAAAACTGGCACAATGTACCATCCGGGGGTGGTTTTTTGCAAAATAAGGGATGCTGCGGATATCGGCCACATGGGAACCTTTCATGGATTCCTTCCTACTCCTATTAGGAACGGCATTTACATAATATGAAAACTTTATAAATTATTTTTTTCTGTGACGGGAAAAACGTTTGACATTTTATCTCTGTTGCCATCAGGTAATAAAATATCCCATTTTATGAAATTACTTTTTCCCCCGGGAAAAAAGTGATTACTTTTTGCCCGGATATACATACCTACATATATACACATAAATCAAATCACGAATTAAATTGACAGATATTTAATTACTTTAAAGGTTTCCCTAAAACGAAGGTCTATTGTCACTATAAGTACAGTTTAAAAATTCAAATTTCACATCGATAATTTTCTGACGGTTTTTTGTCTCCCTCCGCTTCGCGTCGCGAGGCAACACAACCTCGAGCTAAAATCTAATACTTTTCCCTTTTATAACAAATAACTATTTTCTAAAAAGTACCATTTCCCTGTACTATAAAACCTAATATTTACCGAGTTAAATAAAAGACATTAATAAAAGTCTGAGAAACAGTGGCCAGAAATAATATTTTCATTTTTCCATTTGATTTATTTTTCAAATTTTTATAAGTTTATTTGTTTTGCTCTTTCTATTTCATTACATTTATATTATATGACATTATAAATTTGGTATTTCCCAATTTCCCTCCTATAAGCTGCAAAGTGTTTTCGCTTAGTTTTCGACGGAGACTCCGTATCAATAATAGTTTTCGCAGCAAAATCTAATTATTTCATAAAAATTGTCTGTACTATTTTAATAAATAACTTTATTATGATTATGAGTATAGCCACATGGCCCTGAATGGTGTTCCCCTTTATCACAAAGTAAATTCCTTTTACATGGCACATTCATCTTCAGTCTACTATGTGCAGGACCGGATTTTCGTACATCTTTATTTGTCATGGGCCTTTGGTTTTTCTCATGATAGTCTAGAAAGTTGAAAATTTATGTTAAACTGTCGGTGGAACTGTAACAAATTGTGATATGTAGATATTAAATAATATAGTAACCATAAATAAATTTTAATTAAACTGGAAATAGGAATTCAAAATCAGTACATGGGGATAAGGAAAAAAGTCATTGGTATAACTTTTTTCTAATTCAGATGTAGTAAAACTTTACATATGTTGCCCAAATAGAGTCCTATAGAAACAAATACTTTTGGGCCAAATATCGTCAAGCTTAAATTCCTGCTACAGACAGTACAGGACATATCTAATAAAAATAATATTAAATCTATCCACGGTCAAGCAAGTATCAGAGTGAGAATAATTTGGAATCCATTCGATCCGCTCATAAGTAGGTTAACAAATCAAAATCTAGTCCAATCACAATATCGACGATTAAATTCTTGACAATATCAAAATCCCGATTAAGTATATTAAAATGGACACAGCATCAAATTTCCTGAGAATCAAAATACAGTCAGTAATTAGGTTTAGATTAGTTAATTTAGAATATTGTGGCGTATTTGTGATCAGATCTTGATATTGTGTTTTTCACTTTGCATTTTGATTATCAGAACTTTGATGTCGTCATTACCATAATTTATTTATTTATTTATTAGCAGTAGTAGTACAAGAGTAAATACAATATTCATACAAAAACGAAAAAAGAAAAATTACAATTTTCATACAAAAGTGACAATAATAAACTAATAAAAATTATCACAGGTCTCAGTGTCATTTACTATTTTTTTTCGAACTCCATCACTGCTAACATCTTAGGTACACAATGGTATTTAAAACACCGTGTGTGCACCCACAGCATAAGTGAGGTATATGTAATAATAATACCACTATATCTATTTATTCCCAATAGCACATCAAAGTACACGATATAAATTGAGAAAAAAATTAAAATAAATGAAAGCTCACACTAGACAATGAAATCATCAATAATAACATTATTTTGCAAAATCCAGTCTCTAATTTCTTTTTTTATTTTGTAACATGGTTTTAACCTTAAATATACTGGTAAGCTATAACATATTTTTGGACTCACATAATAAATATGGCTTTGACAAATAGCATGCCTTGGGTTTTGCAGTACCACATTCTGAGTAGCATTTCTTGTTCCCAAATTATGTGATATTTTTTCTCTGTAATAGGGCATTTTTAACATATATCTGACTATTGCTTAATGCGAAGTTGACTCGGGCTTAAAATTCCACTTTCTCTATAAGTTAATTCTGAATGATATCTTTTTTTAACAACATAATCTTAATTATCCATGTTTGTGCAACTCCTAAATATTTCAAGCTTTCTTTTCTTTCAATATACACAGGACAATTACACTGTACCGTTAACTGACAGCTTGAATCATGTAGTTTAATACTTCGAAAATCTGGCAAAGAGCGTAATGAAAGTGCAAAAGCAATAAATCTAGTTTTTTTGACATTTAATGATAACAAGCTATAATAATTCAACCATTCCTTTTTTCTACTTAATGCAATTTCTGCTTTATTCCTAGCCATATCCTCCCGATCGTCCCCACAGAACAAAACGAAAAACGATCCTATTTTCAGTAATTATTGATAAAATGCCATTGATATAAACATTAAAAAGTAAGGTTGACAGCATATTCTCCTGTGGTACACCAAACTCTACTTGTAGCTTATCACTCTCCTCCCTTGAGAACTAGAAATTGAACTTGTGATTAGCGCCACAACAAGAATTCGACGTGTTAAGCGTGAAGTATGCGAAAATGGCGACGATGAGCCTATAACTTCTCCAGAAAAAAAAACTATCTTGTGTACATTACATTAATTTCAGGCAATGAAAGATTTGAACAGTTAAATGAGTACTCGGATCTGGGTCTTTTTTATACAATATAAAACAGATTCCGGAAAAACCCGAGTTTTTCAAACTCTGTGGTGATCTCCAATTGAAATTAGCTGTAGACTTTAAATCAGATGTAGATAGTTGTATACTGAGTGATGAATAATTCGTAAATCTTTTTTGCAGTGGCGGCTCGTGGGTCTATAAAGTGGGAGGGCGCAGAGGTAGAAAGGTAGGCCAATGCCTGCAGCAAGTGCCGCCGGAGGCTAATAACTTTCGGGGTGCCACGCCCAATTTTCGCCCAAAAGTCGTTAAAATCGTTAAAAAAACATAGTCGTGGGGTTCCTTGTGACCAATATGTTTATATTTTAGAATAAGAAGAATTTAGGAAAAACGAATAAAAAACACAAACATGACGATAATGTTGTATGTAATTGTAATAAGCATATAGTTATTTCGTTTTTAAATATAAATATATAAAATATTTTAATAGTTTCCTAATAAATTTTTAATAATTAACAACAAACACGACCAACAGAATTAACAGCATCCTTCCCCGCTTGACCGCCTGTTATTAATTATATAGGTAAGTCCGAAAAACGCAAACGTAAATCGAACCGAATATGGAACTACTTGATTGACCCAAAATACCCAAATAAAGTGCATCCTTTATTTTTTACCGCCCGTTGGCCAGCATCGACAATTTGTCCAATAGGAAGCCGACAACCCATCTAAAAATAGCATGTGTAGCATGAATACCCAAAATATTATTAATTTGTTGACCTATTTTTTAGATATTACCACGTTAATGAATTCCTTATAATTTAGAGGTCTGTTTTTAAAATATATACCACTGATGAATAAATAATTTGCCGTAACTTTCTATTAAACAAACACTAAACAAAAATAAAATGGTTCAAAGCACTTATTCGGAATTACCTACTTTAGTTTAGCACGTCAATCGTCACTATATTATTTCTCTAATCGCAAAATGTCAATCAACACTCTAGTCAAAACAAACGCGACAAGTGGTAAAAATCACAGATAAAAGGAAAACCGTCACGGGGACGCAATAAGAATGTGTACGAATCGGCCATTCCAGGTGGCGGGGAAACCAGCCGTTGCCATAGAAACCTCGTAAACAAAATAGAATACAACGTGCTTTATGGTAAGCTGTGACGTAAAATCAGGACGCGTGCACCTGGGCGAATGTTAGTAAATTGCTCTAGTACTTTAGTAGATAATTAGATAATGGTAATGCTAAATATGCTGAAAAATGTACAAATAATTATTAATATTATTATTGGCATAATAGGAATAGGTGTCTAATATTTTATGGAATTTTTGGGGGGCACGTGCTCCTGTGCCCCACGGCAGGGGCCGCCACTGCTTTTTTGCCTGATCAGAATATAGTTACTCCTGTTTTTGCTTTAAATTTTATCAAAGTTCGCAACTTTCAGGAAAATTATTCAAATGTTTGGATAGCATTACGAATATTATTGACCGATAAATGGCTGATAAAAACCTATCTGCGATCGACAATATCTCAATTTAGATTGACAAACTTGGCAACTTTGTCAATCGAAAATGAAATGAAATTGCTGAAAACATCGACTTTGTTAACCTAATAAAAGAGTTCACCTATAGAAAGGCTAGAAAAGTAAAATTTTATTAGTTTTTTTTTCCATAAATGGATATTTCTTTTAATTATTTCATTATATCCTTTGCCTTTTTTTCGTATGGGTTTGAATTGCAGTTAGGGGGCGACGTAGAAATCCCTCCCATCAGGGCGCTGGTTGGTAGTGTTAAAACCGGCACTGTGTGTTGACACCTTATTTTGATTAAAATAATTTACCTAGACGCCATGTGCAACAACCCCTATTTCTCCACCTAGTAGTCAGTAACTTCCTTCCACTTTTCTATACTCAAAGGTAACCTCACTTATAATGAAAGGAGCGTAGATCAAACCACTACTAATTGAGATTTCGAATTTAAGGGAAAACAGAATTTAAAGGAACCATTTTTATAATGAATCAGTAGAGTCGTTGACTCAAATTAATATATTCAGGTAATTTCTGTTATGATCTAGTTATTTAAAAATTCACGGGACAAATAAAATATTGGATAATAAGAAGAAGCTAATTAACATTATTTACACTCTCCCCCAGCTTAAATGCCATCTGGTAAAACGGTAGAATAAATTCTACATGCCCTAATAAATTAAATACAGATTGGCATAGTGAGTGCGTTTTAATGAGATCTTCAGATAAATATCAAGGATTCATGTGAGTTATATTTCTATAAACAGGCATCCTTATTATTATGGATTACAGCTAAACCTGCTCTCTAGGTCCTAATGCTAATCCGTAACATGCAATCCAAGTCTTTTTAGACCTTCGCACACCTTCTCTCACGAAGTGACGAATTTTTAAAAGCATTTCATGTAGTACTTTTCCGAGTCCAACGAAATGATATCTTTTAACTACTTATTTACTTGCCACGGGCCTCTGATACTCAGACACTTTTCGCGAGTTGTGTGAGCAATGTAACTAGTTGCCAAGTGTGAAGAATTTATCTGACAAACTTTTCAGAGTTCCCATATTTTCGGGCGCGAAGACTACTTTCAGACTGTTTTTCTCCCAAAGATTTTTAGCTTTTAATACCACCAAGGCTTGTTATTTTGTTTTTCTCCTCGAAAAATCTGGATTCTGCAGGTGTCCAGCTAAAACGTTTTTACTAAAAATACTTCCTAAGTCGCTCAAAATTTTAATGGGGCAATTAGCGTTTTAACATGTTTTGTAAATTCCTAGTATCGCTGCGTGTTCCAAATTAGGATAATTAAAATTGGTTATTCCAGTAAACATGATTTTTGCATTCCGATCCCAGGTCTTTGCTCGCTAAAGATTCTTAATAGAAACGCTCCGGGCCAAGGTTTTCTTTTCAGAGCAACGTGTTGGGGGGACCTGTTTGTGAAGCGTCCAACTAATTAAAAGTCGGTTGCACGTCGAGTTTTATTCTGGTTATGGAGAAGCTAAACACAATGCCGCTTATTTGGAATATATTCCAATAGTAAGTTATTTTATTTTAATAAGGCATATGATAGGTGCTAGTGTTGTACATTTTCCTGAGGTTCTATTAGGCAAAATAATTTAACTTTAGACGCAGTTTGGGAATTTTTTCTTGAAACTTGACTTTCAATATAATGTTTTTTTTTTTAATAAAATTATTATTTTATTTGAATGTTCTCTCCTGGCGAGCTGAGACAAACTGGAGTTATTTTTTAATCAATTTAAAATAATTTGTTGAAGCAATTCAAACAGAATTGGTTACTAACCCCGGTTCATTACACCGGTATCTTGATATTGTCGAGATTTTGATTGTCATGATCTTTGATTTGACGATATCTCGATATTTGCCGCATTTTGATATTGCCGTAATTTTGACTTCCAGAATTTTGATATCGGTAATCGGTTGTATAGATCCAGAGAGGTATAGTTTCCGTATATCCGCATATCAGTATTTTTATTTTTTCTGTTGAAAATACATTATATTTTCCTGTTTTTTTATCTGCCCATATATTTATAATTAATTATATTAACAATACAATATGTCTTACCTTCCAAATATTCTTTATCCATATTTTTAACGTTTAACGCTACTGCAGGTCTATAATTTTCGTGCACGTTCGTAAATTTCGACAAAGGAATCCGCTGCCTTTTCTCGTTCAAACGCTGATCCACTGCTGTCTTTGTTTCTCTAGGGAATCTTATCTGTTCCGGATGTATTTCAGCTTCGGACGTGTCTGACCATTCATGATCTGTTAATGCAATAATCAGTAGTTTTCTTATATTTCATGTATTTATTTAGGCGCTAAAGCCGTAGCAGAAATGTATTTTTTTGCGTTTCTCTAGCGAGTTTAAAGCATACAAACATCTTAAGAAATCGAGCAAATACAAATTTTCTTCGATAAATCAAATTAGTGACTATAATTATTGAACATTATATTATAAAACAATTTAAAAGCGTTTTAGTTTCTACGGAATTACAGGTTCAAATACAAATTTAAACAATTCTAAAACGTTTTTGCTAAATTTGTTCAACGTTAAAAGTGCAAATTTGATAGGAAGTCAAGTAGCAATTAAAAAATTTCAACCAAATTCCAGGTATTGAATTTTAAACTAACTTCCTTAAAAACTTTTTGGAGTCCTCTAGTATACTGAGGATTATACGGTATCGAAACATATTTTGTATCTTCATCCTGATTAACGAAAGAAGTGGAATCACGAATGGTCTTTCTAAACAAATGCCTATTAATTAGTCTATTTATTAAGTTAGTATTGAAACCATTAACTTCCGCTATATTCCTAATTGTTTCCTTTTCCTTATTAAATCTTTCTCTGCTAAGAGGAAAGTTAACCATACGGTGTACTAAAAAATGAAAGCTATCCATTTTATGTTGGTCGCAGTGGAAGGAATCATTAGGAATATATCGGTTAGTAGCAGTATTTTTTCTGTAGATATCAAATTCTAATGTGTTATTATCGTTCCTAATCACTAAAGTATCCAAGAAAGGTAGTTGGCCATTGTTCTCGACTTCATAAGTGAATTAGATGGTGGGGAAACGGTTGTTTAGTTTAGTTACAAATTCTTCAATATTAGCGGTTTTTGTGTCGAATATCGCGAAAATGTCGTCCACATACCTGTACAATACCCTTGGAAAATATTCGAACTCTTGGCGTATTTCATTTTCAAATTTACTCATGAAAAGATTAGCTAAGAACGGCGATAAACAGTTGCCCATTGCCGTGCCTTCAAGTTGTCACTTTTATATTGAAAATAATTTTGATCCATGCAAAGTTTGGTTAAAGTTAAATATTCTTGTTTGATTTGGTTATCAAAACTATTCATTTCAAGTAATTCTCCAAGGTATTGCAAGGTCTGTGGGATTGGTACACTAGGGAACAATGAGCTAACATCAAACGAGATTAAAATTTCACCTTCATTAAGAATCATATCTTTAATTTTGTTTATAAAACCTAAGGAATTTAGTACTCCTGAATTTTGTTGCTTTATAGGTACATTTTCAAACTGGTATGCTAGCCACTTGGATATATTATAAGTTGGCGATCCTATTGCCGAGACTATGGGACGCATTGCCTTCCCAGGTTTATGAATCTTGGGAAGACAATATAGTTTCGGCATAGCAGGATTACTCACAGATAATTTGTATTTAATTTGATCAGAAATAAGGTTGCTACATCTCTTCAAAGTGTTTTTTACTTGTGTTACCATTTTAGATATTGGATTCCTTGAGATTTTGTTATAGGGTCCGGATTCGATTAAATTATCAACCCGTTGAAAATATTCACTTTTGTCTAATATAACAACCTTATTACCTTTGTCAGCTTTTAGATAGAAATCATCTTTGTCCTTTAATCTCTTGATTATACTTTTCCCTTTTTCAGGTCGAGAGTTAAAATTATTATTTATTACATTTTTTGAGATCTGATTTCTGCATGCTTCTCTAACAAATCCTTTAGTAGAGTCAGGAAGATGTTGAATAGAGCTTTCTATATTACCTACAATATCAAGTAAGTTATCCTTTGGTGGAGGCAATGCAAAATTGAGACCCTTGTTTAAAAGATCCAATTCAGATTTATCAAAAGATTGTGAAGATAGGTTTTCGACAATGTTTACGACTTCCTGAGAACTATCAGACTTAGGTTTCATTTTCCTGGTTGTTTCATGGTTAGCGAAACGCGCGTCGAGTGCAAAAATTCTGTTTCGGTATTGTGGATAAAGCTCAGTTTTAGTAATCTTAAAAATGTTCCACTTGCGTATATGTCGTTTCTTTGGGAGTGGTGAAAATGGTTTTAAGCGTACTATATACGTTCTCAATTATACCGGGCAGTACGTCGAGGTATTAAGTATACAATTTTCAATTTTCGTAACCCTGCCAGTTTTATTAAAACGTAGGTAGATGCCCTTCATAGGCGTTGTTAGGTACTAATATGCCGAAAATCTTTTGGATTTTTAACAATATTTTATTTGCTTGTTATCAGAAATTCATCTGCTTTTTTTTCGACATACTTTTTCACAGTTTTTTAATAAATCCTATTTTCAGAATATTGGAAACTTCGCTGGAGTAACAATCAATACCATAAAAATGCTGTTTTACGATTTAAGGTTCAGTGGCGTAGACCGAACGGTGAAAATAATAGACACTCTTTAACTAAATTTTATAATCGTGATACTCTTGGACGTGTTTTGGCCAAATTATTTGCGCTAAGCAACATACAGGACGATTTTCCCAAGGACCTACCAAGTGGCGACCGTTTATTAATTCTTGGAACATGAGTCTAAATGATATTTATGTAGCAAGTGCAAAAAGTCCAACTTTTTCGCACGCGACGTGAAAATTGTCTAACGAGATCGCAGGTCTGATAAACGTCCTTATGAACCATTATAGTTGAGCGGCAGAAAATCTAGTTACCAGTTCTGCTTACAAAAAGTTTTATTAAAGTCCATAACAAAAAAGAAATTTTTTCCATTATTTGAAAGAAAAATTCTCGCTTAAGTGAGGCAAAGCTTAAAGAAAGCATGTTCGTTATTCGCAAATTCGAGAACTTTTCAATGATAATAATTTTGAAACTGCACTTTTCGAAAAAGAAAATAGAGCAGGAACTGCCATCAAGATTATATGTAGCAACTTCTTAAGAAGTAAAAAATCCGAGAATTATACAGAATTAGTTGAATAACTTCTAATTTTATAAAAATTAGGTTGCAACCCGTCACTTAAACTCCATTTTTTGCCGCTAGCATTGGGGTTTTTCCTGAAAATATAGGTGCAGGTTTCGATGAACACGGAAAAAGATTTCACTAGAAAATGGCCCAAACATATTGATGAACTACTGTTGGATCCTCAAGCGTCAAACCGACCCCAGCGAATACAAACAAAAAAAGACAACAAAATAATTTCTTTGATTGTAGCCTCTTTTTTTTTAAGTCCAAAATATGGTATGTTTTGCAAACACTTGCTACCTAGTTTCTTTTAATTTCATAAAATTGACTATATTTGTATGGTTTGGTTCCTCGTATTTTATATTTTTCTTCCCTTAAACTCTAAAAACTTATGGATGATAGGTAAAAACCAAGGTCATATTTGGAATCAATGCATTAAAATTAACACAAAAAAACCAAAAAATATCAGGGAGCCAAAAAGTTTCAGAATGCAGAACAGAGATATTTTGGAAGTAACCCGAATTTATATTGTAAACAACCCTTAAACGTAGCATGATTAGCTTAGGTTGGCCTATAAATTCTTTCCTATTTCTACTTTTCAACAATGTATTGTTGTTTGTTTAAGGTTACGGCATTCATTTTGTCATAGCGTGTTTGTTTACGGCAGGAGTTTCCAGGAGGATAATAATTTTATTAGGTTAAACATAATAATTACTTAGTTAAAGGAGAAATAAATTCATTTATATTTTTACTTATTTGTATGTAGTTTTTTTTAAACTCACCACTTTCGTAATGATAAGAGCTGTGCAATTGGGGGCAATTATTTCTAATTCGGTCCATAAGCCCTATATAATTTCCGTCAACTTCTTTCCTATTTGACGCGTCCCCCTGCCCTTGTCTTGCAAAATTCTTCCTTAGGGACCCACCGTTTTGATTTTGCAACCTAGGACCAGGGATTTTCGTATTTTTCATAACTTTGTTTAGCTTCTCTACCTGCGTTTGAACAAAAGTCATTTCTTTCGTCTTCAGTTTATCCGCCGAGTTCCTTATGCGACAAGCAGACTTTCGCTCATTTTTTTCTGCTTTTATATCCAGTGGTGGACTTCGGAAATTCGGCTTGGCCGTTGTTTTCGAGACTTCAAAAGTTCTTTGTCTGGAATGGATAAGGGTTCTTTTAACTGTTACTAATCGGCATACGAGTATGATTGAGAACAATTAAAAAAAAATACATTTGAAAATGTTTTATAGGGCATTTCAAATTTAGTCCACATCAGCTTTACTAAAGTACTATTCGTTACCCCAATAGATAAGTTTTGGTAGCCATTAAAGTTGTTATTACTTTTGAACACATTGATATAATTTAATCGGGTTTCTTACATGTTATGGGAAAGCTCTTTGGCAAGAAAAAAACCGCTATCTTTTTTTATAAAGCTAGCTTAAGCCAGAAAAAAATTATTTCTCAGATTTTTGATAGGTATCTGTTTTACTATGGCAAAATTGACCAATGCAGATCAAGTAAGAAAAAAAGACGTATTGAAGAAAAAACAATCCATAACCTCAACTGTCTATCCTTAGGACTATGGAAAACAAATTTTTGACCGGCATAGATATGGGAAATGCCGGTCACATGAATTGACAATGCCGATCAATTAAAAAAGTTGATAACAATGAAGCGTTTCGTATTTAAGAAAATAATTTTTATTAGTCGTAACAACTTATTATACTAATTGACTCTTAAATTGAACAGATTAGAAACATGACCTAATTAAAGTTGTGTTAAAGTAGCAAAAACGAAACAGAAAACAGTGAAAACACACATTTTGAACAAAATAAAGGTGCCAATACTGAGCAAACTACAATACAATAGTAATTAAGAAAATAATTATATAGAAACAGACAGATATTAAATACTTCAACGTGGAACTAATTTGATTAAATCAGAGGTCGACAATAATTATCGCATGTGTAGTCTATGGCTCTGCCTCATCCACATACTCTGAATATGCCCACCTTGACCAAATGGTACAACGGAACCACATTTCGTTTGGGTTAGATTGACCTTGAATCAGAAACTTTTCTTGTATAACTGTTTTATTTTGCAAAACCACCTTGTTACTTTGCCTTTTTTTGAAAAATCTGAGTTTATCTTATGTTCTTCTTTCTTTCTTTCTTTTCTAATTCTTGTTTCATTGATGTTGATTTTATTATCTTGGCATGTTGTTTTTGCCGCTTTGCTCTCTGTCTTCTCACTAATAACTTAGGTACAGGTAGCCGCTTGAATGAGATAGTTTCTGCAAAAATGAAAGACCTAGCTTGATATTCTTTTTATTGGCCGAATTTGCAAGGTATAACTTGAAGCTCCTTGATACTGGAAGGCCCAGCTTGGAGTTATATACTAGTGAAAGGCCCTGCTTGAGGTTCACTGATTGGGGAGGTATAGGCTTGAACCTTATTGATTAATTTTGTCACGTCGCGTAGGCAAATATTCATTATCATGTAAAGATCACTCTTCATTTTTCATAAATAAATATCCTTTATATTTTTACCTGAAATATGCGTCACTGTCAATTAATATTATTATTTTCAAAAGTTTTAAAAAATGCCGCGTAAAAGTTATAATACGTATTGTAACGCACTCCAGAATTTCAGGAAAGTGAAGTGAGAGTGAGGAGAGTTAGGTTAAAATTAAGAATTAAAATAAAAAAAAATACTACTACAAATGCGTAGACCAGAACGAGCTGTCGGCGAAGTATACATATTGGACCCTAAACTCAATAATGTCGGAGGGTAGGAGTGGGTTATTTATATAAGGCGCCACTAACATAAATACTACTTAAGTCAAAAAGTTCATAATTTGAAAAGTGGGGCTTATTTTGGTTTAAGCTTCGTGCAACGCAAGAAAATGAATAATTTAAATTAATATTGACTAATGAAATAGATACTCGATGAAATAGAAAGATGGGCGTGAAAAAATTGTAAAGAAAGTTGAATAGAATAATAAGAAAAAAACAAAGGCAGGTAATCAGACTAATTCAATTATCGAGGCAAGGTAATTCGGAAGTAATACTTTAAAAATGTACTAATTAAATGAACTAACAATAAAACCGAAGGTAAATTAGTGAAGTAAAGTTAGAGGTAGTTCGACGGGTTGCAATTCTGGAGCGTACTAATAAACAAAAAAAAATCAATAACTAGAAGTTGACTTAAGATTAAATCGAGCCAGAGATAGATCAATTACAGTAATAAGAGGTTCAGTTAAATTATTCAAAAGAAATAGGTCAAAATCATATAAATATATTTATGCATTCCTGTTTGTTTGAGCACTGATATTACAGCTAAACGGATTAAAACAGATAGGTCGATGAAAATGAAGCTTTATTTCGATGAACTAGAAAAAATTAATCACGTAACGGAAAAAAAATAATACTAATATTAGACTACTAGTACTATTACTCAACGTGATCACATAAGGCTTCTACTTCTTAACCCACTAAGACTGGATATTAATTAATTGCACTCTAATTACAATCCGTGACATAAGCACCTTTCTATAACCGCTTTAGAGCTCTAAGTTTACTCGAGAATGAGATTGTGTCTGAATAATTAAGAAAATGAAACATTAAAAATTAAAGAAATGAAACTACAGACTTAAGATCTTGCTATTGCAGTGACCTCCTGGCAGAAAGAAGGTACATCAAACATTATATCCTAGTTTATAAATCACTGCGTGATTTACGTTAAAATTAATTTCTATCAAGTACGTGTAGACTCAGTTAAAATTCTAAACAATTTTTATAATATTCAAGCTACCTGTATCTGCGCCCCTGGTTATTGATATGCATCTGGATTTGCCTCTTGTAAAAGGTCATTTTAAAGCAATCTAAAAGAATCAGCTAGACATTCTTTTTAATAGAAC
Source organism: Pissodes strobi (assembly GCA_016904865.1). Classification (NCBI taxonomy): domain Eukaryota; kingdom Metazoa; phylum Arthropoda; class Insecta; order Coleoptera; family Curculionidae; genus Pissodes; species Pissodes strobi. The sequence goes on along the minus strand of MU183035.1, from coordinate 192,105 downwards.
TTTTCTATCAAATATAAGAAACCGAAAATTTGTATATTATTTTCTTCAAAAGTAATAACAACTCGAATTTTACCGTAATACTCATCAATTGTAGTTTTTTATTTAAGACTATGGTCTATTTTTTATAATATTAACGTTCAGGACATATTTAAATTTTAAACTAAAACAGCCTCTGTTTATTATCAAATTCTCTCGAAAATTGTAAACCTTATTATAGTGTACCTTATTCACTTTTACCTACTTTCAATTTCGGGCTAAGTATTTTCTAGATACAGTCATTTTAAAAATTACATTAATGACATGTTAGCAACCCATAGAATCGAAATGTTTACGACAATAAATTTTTCAACATTTTTGCAGTCCATCAGCCCACAGAGTATAAGACGGTTCGCTGCATCAAATGCTTTTAGTAGATTCAGTGATAGTAGACGACATGTTTTGTTAGCATCCACATTAATTGAGCATGAACAGATTTGATAATACTCATTTAGACATGTATGTATTTTAAAATTGAGTGATCGGTTATAACTAAGTTCTTAAGAATGATCTAAGTTTTTTTAAAGGTATGTTTTAGATTAACATGGAAATATCTTACAAGATGGGACAACATTTGTATTTAATAGCTTCTAATTACGCCAAAAGTCGGAAACATTTATTTGTTCCCTCAAATCAGCTAGCAATCGATCCTGACGTCTAGTTTTACTTTCCATTTTAAATCATATAATATTAGATGAAAAATGAACGATTTTTGCCTAAATATGAGAACTAAATCAATTTTAAAGCAGTAGCATCTACTGAAAAAGCTCTCACCTAAAACGATCATAATCTTCATTCTTCCGGGTTTTAAAAAATTTGTCAGTCGTGCTTGGCTCGGCATGGTATTTGTGTGTATGAGGCACATCTTTGGTAGGTACCTCCTCCAAATAACTATGAGAAGAAAATTCTGCTTTTTTCTTATGTTGATCTTTAATCGTGCCAGAACTAGTGGTACCCATTTTGCCACACTGACATGAATGAAAACTCCTTTTATTCAGATTGTAATCATTTGGAACTTTCACTGAAGAATATTGAAGCATTTCTCTCGATTTTGGAGGCCATGGCAGCCCTGTGGTGCTAGTCCTTTTGTCTACCTTCTGAGGCATATTGCAGCAAATGCAGGATTTATCTTCAGGGCCCTTCAAATGAATTACATAGAATTAGTCGATCTAATTAATAATTATGGGTGTAAGGGAAGAGGCAAATGGTGGAACACAAAACTGTACCTTCAGAGTTTTAAATATTAATTTTTTGGTTTTCGTGCTGATCCGATTTGAGTTATTTCTCCAATCTTAGTGCAGATTAAACATATTAAAGATGCCATTTGGAAGCGAGCAAGAAAAAGCAAAATTCAAAATATGGCTAATTTTCAAATATTTGCAAATTATTACAAAAAAAAAACGAAGAGGGCGAAATAAAAATATGCAAAACAAATGCAATCTTAAAAGCAGAAATTGAATAGGTATCTCCAATAACTGTTATTATATCACCAAATTATATCACAAAAATGTACGTACTAACCCAAACTTGAGTCTCCACTCATCATACACATGTGGAGTAGGGTAAGTCCGGCTGTGTTGGCCATAGGGGGAGAGATGGCCATATCGTTGTTTGATTAATAAAGCGTTGCAAGAGAGCTGTATAGCATATTAGAACGCAGTTTCTGCAGTTTCATGTTGTTTGCATCGGTAGTGATTTAACTATGCTGACAATTTTTGCACAAAATTAGAAAAGTTAATTTCAAAGGTAGGTGAAAACTATTACCTCACATATATGATTGCTCAGATTTCCTATTTAATATAACTTTGATGGTGTTTTTCCAATTAAAAATGTAAAAACATGATTCTTCGCTTATTATAACCCCAAAATTATTCAGCTTAATGTACGTTCCTAAATTTGAAATCGTATGTTCGTGTCATATTATATAATATGGGGAGTGATGGCCAGGTTCATCTTGGGGCAACTTGGCCATGGATTTCAACGAAAATTTATGCGTGGGGCGCGGAGAAGATTATGACAAGACAACGAAAAAAGATGACTGGATTTGTAGGGTGCGATGTCAGTCATGGTTCCATGAAACATGATCTAAATTCACCGATTTATGCCAGACATGTGGAAAGTTTTGTGTTGCCAAAAATGAGTAACTAAAAAAGTTTGTTTTTTAAATAGGAATATTGTATCTATGTTATAATGGTTATTATTTAACATGTTTGTATTAATTTTTACTTAAATAAAAAATTTTGAGAATTTGGCATCTTCACTAGTGCTACGGCCAACTCTTTCGTATATTTGGGGAGAGATGGCCACTTCAGTTAAATAAGGTTTTTTATTAATAATATACTGTCGTTAAAAGATACATATTTTATGAGTCCTAGAATTTGGTTATAAATGTTACTCTAGTGTGCATATCTAGCTATTAGCTGAATCTACGCAATAACACATAAAGTAGAGCATAGAATATACTGGGGTGGCCATATCTCCCCGACTTACCCTATATACAATAAAAGGGAACAGAATATTTAAAAATAAAAATAACATCATAACTTAAATAAAATAAAATAGCAATTAAAATTTCAAGAATTGGCATACGAAATCTTTTAAGAGAAGAGGTAAATGGTTGCACAGCTTTTTAGTCGCCTTATATATAAGATAGTGATCTGCGCAATTCTAACATATATAAAATTGCTGTTTGTTGAAGGACAAACACTGGTTGAGACAATCCTTAAGCACACATCCGAAGAGTATCTCAGGCCTTATATATGATTTAATCAGGATATATGATACAAATCACAAGTTGACATCTAGCCGAACCTAACAGCTTCTCTAACAGCTAGTTTTCAATTTGAATCCCATCCCATCTATCTTAAACAGCGCGATTTTCTGTGCATTATCAACCAAGCCAATTGTTATAAGATTGCTGGAAGAACTGCTTTAAGCACATGTCCTCTACACCCATAGCGGCGATGTTTCCGCAACATCATATGACTAACGCAGTCAATAACTTTTGAAACATTGCAAAACTTTAAGAAGACCATACGCCATCCTTAAAAAGTGATTGCTATTGTTTTTTTAATTTTCGAAACTGAGGGTCGAAAGCAAGAAATTTGAGGGAAAGTCCAAAGGTTCATCAGCCTCGCTTATTGAGCTTCATTTAAAGCGTTATGAAATACTTCCAACCCAACTACCACAAAATACCGAAAACTGCGATCGAAAGTTCCACTTATTATCATTAGATTTATTAACTGCATACCTTTGTCACAGGATCCTGTGAGTTCGTCTTCAGATCAAAACTAACACAAAAATCCGGTCTGATAACTTCGTCTTTCTCAAAAAATTGGCGTTTGCTCTTTTTGTATTTGAGTCGGCCTTTATTAGCAAGAGCCTTGTTCTTGTCAGCAGTAAATTCAGATGAATGTTCTCCCTCAGAATCCAAATTTTGCAGCAAACTTTTCATCAGCTTGTGTTTGGGAATATTTTTCCCCAATTTGCAGGATTTCGTATTCCTGTAAATGGTCTGGATCGAGGTATTTTTGCTCATTATTGGATTTTCTGTTTTTTCTCCTGCAGGAGTTGCCTTCTGGAAGTTTTCGATGATTTTTGGAATTATTCTTTTCACTGATGGGATTCTTGTTTCTCCTTCGAGGTCCTCTGGCGGTAAAGATTTGCTAGGTCTTATGTTATCTCTAGAATAACAACGAAGGAATAGAAAACATTTTAATCAGAACTAACTTTTGATTTAAAAAATAAATATTTTTCTAAACCACAGAAATTAGTGAAATTTCCTTGTAAATATGATTTAAGGAACAGTGACCTTCCAGACATTTTACATTGTACCAAAATTCACAGTGACGAAAATAATTACGTTTTAAAAATCGTTAGGTCAATTTAAAAAAATATATTTCAAAAGAAATTTGAGAGTAAAAGAGAATATAAAAAAAATTGACTAATCTGTTGATAGGCAAGACGAAAGGCCACATTAAAGATATTTAACAAGATGAAATAGAATTTATTTATTGTTTTAAAATTAAAATATTTATGTAGATTTATCTTACGCCGATTTTCCAATTCTATTTTTGCAGCAGCTTCTGCAGGCGTCTTCCGGGTAAGATTTGATTTTGTCTGCAATATCATAAGATTCCTTGGACTTGATCAGATCAAATGGAGGCTTGTTGCTATATTTGCTCACAATAATTCTTCTCTCGAAATTTTTGTCTTTGCTCATAGCCTGAATGAGATAAACATTTAAGTTATGATATATGCTCAAATAGCTTTTATGCTCATAATATTTTCCAAAATATATGGAACACGTACTCTAGTAGGTACATTATCATATATGTAAACACGCAAACGGGTGAATTTTAAAAAACCTTAATTGGCATCTAAAAATATATAGAGAATTACGGAGAATCTCCAGCGATTGCGTTAGATATTTCGAAGGCATTCGACAGAGTGTGGCATAACGGACTGCTCAACAACCTGCCGTCCTTCGGCCTGCCAGCCTCTCTCTGCAGCTGGCTTGCAAGTTTCCTTAAGAACCGATCTCTACACGTTGCAATTGATGGACACATCTCAGACACATTCGCCATAAATGCAGTAGTGCCTCAGGGCGCAATATTTTCACCAACTCTGTTTTTCATCTATACCAATGACCTGTTAACCGAAACCAATAATCCTGTGTACAGTTTTTAGATGACAGCACCCTTGGCTCCCAATTTAGATCAGAAAAATCTTTACTAGCGACTGAGACATCACAGCAGACAGGAGCAGATTACAACAATTAATCAAGATCTGGAGAAAGTTCGAACTTGGGGCGACAGGAATTTGGTCCAATTTAATGCTGCAGAAACCCAGGTAGCCACGTTTGCTAAGAAAGCCAATGTGGCGTGCCCTGACATCATTATGGCAAGATCGACCATTCCTTCATCTTCGTCAATTGGACTTCTGGGTGTCTCGGTCAACAACAATATGTCCTGGCATGACCACGTCGCTAACATCGCAAAGACAGCATCGCAGAAGCTTGGTGCGCTATATCGCAACAAAAAACTGTATGCACCGCAGCAGCTACTCTTGCTCTTCAAGGCGTAAATAAGACCGTGCTTAGAGTATTGCTCACACATCTGAGATGCCGCACCTAAAACACTCTAAATCTGCTGGATGATATTCAGAAGAGAGCTGCGTGTCTCGACGGCGACCCGGAATCTGGATAGTCTGGAACACCGCAGACATGTGACCGAGATTTTCTTGCTTTATAGATATTTTCACGGCAGATGTTGCCAGGATTTGGCCCGCATCATCCCGCCCCAGCAGATCCTGTCAGACAGTCCCGACAGACGGCTAGGGCGCACTGGAACTGAAAATACCTAGAACGTCGCTTTACAAGGACTCCTTTATCTGGCGCACGGCATCACTGTGGAACTGTTTAAGTACCGTGTCAATCAACATCTTCGCACACACACCGCTCGTCGAGTGCCATAGGATCTCCCTTTAGTGTGTGTGCCACTGCCATAAAAAAATAGTGTGGTATTTTATAGTTCTGAGATATATCGGCAAGCAATGTAAAAAGATTTTTTACGGCAGACCTATTAAACCTATGACTCTAAAAAGTGAAGTCCGGTCGAGTGTTCCAAATTTAATATTCGGAGGTCGATTTAAGAAATCATATAACCAAAGACAATTCACTGTGGATTGTCTTTGATATAACTAAGCTTTGCCGGCCATTTTCTAATCCTTGTTGAAATTGTTAGCTAAGCCATTGCAATACGCCAACTGAAAGCCAAGCTTCGTAAGTCGTTTAATGTGAAACCAAACATACGGGAATCTTATTCGGTAGAGAAAACTGGCTTATGAGGCTGTAGTCCTTTTTTTGCTGAATTTTTACTATCGAGACTTCTCTCTCTCTAACTTTTCCATTCTTGCTCCAATAGTTGTGCCAGGTACCCCAAAATTGTTTCGAAGCTTTGAGATACCGTATTCTCCCTTCCAGTACTTACGCACAGCCTGACCCATATTTTCTTCATCTCAACTCTGCCTATTAGTTTTCTTTTTTTACTTTCCCATTGTAAACTAAACCAGAAAAGAAATGAAAAAATAAAATGACTGGAATAATAGGTGTAAGTGTAAGTAATTCGACCAAACGGGATAGTATCATGTATTACCAAAGCGATGTGTATCCCGTTTCGTGCAACTGTGTATCGTCAAACGTATTGAAAATGATATAATATCAACAAAATTAAAATAGACTAAAAACAGTTTCAACTAAATGCAGGCTACTTCTTACTACATTTATAAATGTACTTACTCATTTCGTAGCTTAATATAAATAAATATAAATAAAACACCAACCAAACAATATAGTCTGATCCTACTTTTTCAAACATTTATAAAAGTTATAGATTCGAACATCAGGCCACCCGCAAATAAATGCCTTCAGGTTAAGCATATGGCTTTACGTGTCGTTAAATAATTGCTGATATCTCGTTTGACCAACTCTCCCCTATATCTTCAATACGCTCTATAAAGGAATAATGATTTTCTTCAAACGTCAGTAAATCCGTCATTACTCGACTGTGTAGGCGGCCGTGAAGTTTCGTTTTTCCTCCGCCGGAGCTTTACTTTTCACTTTTCCGCCGGCGGAGGTAAAAGTGTTGTCATAGCAACATATGTACAATACAAACAGACAACAAAATAAGCGTCAACAACTCAAGATTTATTAAACTACAATTTGTATTTATCACTCAATTTGTGACTGCAGGAAAAGTGATACTTTTCATGGCTTGCTCTCTATTACCAGCCTCACTCCGTTCGGCTGTTAAACACGAGCGCTATGAAAAGTATCACTTTTCCTCCATATAAAATAATATACTATTATCTTTTCCGATGATCTTATTTAGTTTTCGTTAAGAGCTTATTTATTCACTGAATATAGTGAATATGGAACTATAGGATAGCAGCTTGGGTAATGGTAGAGTTTACCGAGGGCAGAAATAATTGGAAAGCGGTTTAGTTTCTAAGTAAGATTGTACCATTTGAGTATGTTCATAACCATTCTAAATTGCGTTGGGTTAGTTCTCTTGTGAAAATGCGAATATGTATTAGTTTAGTTAGAACTCTTAGATAGCATATCGGAAAATGCGGAGAAGAACTGTTTAGGTAAATAAATAGTCATCGGACGGAAGAAATGTAACTGTAACAATTACTTCTAATAGTTCCCTTGTTTAGCAAGCGATTTTATCTTTCTTATACTTAACTTATAAACATTTACTTTACCCGGCCAGTCAACCGTGAATGCTAACGAACTAAATCCATCTATTAATCATAATATCACTAACAAAAAGCCAGATGGGTAACTAAGCTTTCCTTTAATTTTTTGGCAGAACAAATAAGAATATTTCGGTTTTAATAGTGGATTAGAATGTTGTCTAAAAAGTAAAATGTTTTCATTAAAGCTGCAAACGGCCAATTAGTTCTGCCGGCCGATTCCCTAAGCGAATAAAATTTTTAATTTTTTAAGGTCAATGGTAACATTTTAAGATTGGTTCATAAAAACCGTTTCAAAGTTTTTATGCTTTGATACGCCGATTTCAGGCGAATGAGAATATAAAATTATCAATTAAGAGCTTTTCGTTTGCATTGTTTTCTCATGTCATAGATCACCACGCCGAGTAAATGGGCCGAAAATTGAATTTTTACTAGACATTAGACTATTGCTATTTCTCAAAACTCCAAATTTATTACGAAAATTTGTGATAAATAAATATATAGTTGGAAATATCATACATACAATATACAAAAAATGTTTATGGAAAGTGTATTGAGATCAAAACCTCGAAAATGTGGATGTCATTGCGTGCCAATAAATCGGTGTAGGAATTATGAACGCCCTTGGTCACCTCGTTCTCTGGACATAGCACCACTCGGCCATTAATTATGGGGCTATTCGAATCAAATATTTTTTAATGTCTGAATATTTAAGAATATTTTTGCATCTGAAAACGACATACAACTTTCAACGTTTTCTGGCTGAACATTGGCTCACACGTACAAGAATTATTACAGATAAATAATATCAGTGGTAATTCGTAGGTTCAGCATAATACGATCCCTATCTAACAAAACCTTTCGATAATTATTCGATATATATTTTAGTATCGATTTGTTTTGTTTTTCGTTATTTTTTAATAAAACATATTTCTTTTGAATATTAACTACATATGATTATATGTAATTGTTATATTTTGGTTAGTCTATTAGGTTTGGTTAGTCAGTATTACTTTTGGTCTGCTATGGTTGTTTGGTTTCGACTAACTTTGGTTTGTTTCGGCTGGATTTGGTTAGTTTTGCTGCGTTTGGGGTAATTTTGTAGTTTAGGTTAGCCTAGCTTACGCTATGTTGGAATTTGAATCCTTTGGCAAAATGCACTAAAACTGAGTTTTATCCACAATATCAAAACATAATTTTTGCACTCGACGCGCGTTTCGCTAAACGTCATTAGCAGATGATTAATAGTATATTATTTTATATGGAGGAAAAGTGATACTTTTCATGGCGCGCTCGTGTTTAACAGCCGAACGGAGTGAGGCTGGTAATAGAGAGCAAGCCATGAAAAGTAACTTTTCCTCCAAATAAAATATGCTGTTTTTTCTTCAAATGTCGACAAATTAATGCAAAAACATCTCTTTTTAATAGTAATAATATCTAATTATTATTAAAGATAAATGGGTTCGCAAGGCGGCTTAGACCACGGTCGTAGGTGGCCTTGCTTAGACCGGTGTCGGTGAATATAATGTAACATAAAGCTGTCAGTGGACAGTGTCAACAATAATTTAAGATTGCGTCTCCGATTGCGTTTTAATTCCGTATTGATAAGCAGTTATTGAGTAAGTTCGATTAAATAATAACCAATTTGTTCCTAACTTAGTGATTTTTAGAAATACAGTCACAAATTGAGTGATAAATACAAATTGTAGTTTAATAAATCTTGAGTTGTTGACGCTTATTTTGTTGTCTGTTTGTATTGTATCTATGTTGCTATGACAACACTTTTACCTCCGCCGGCGGAAAAGTGAAAAGTAAAGCTCCGGCGGAGGAAAAACGAAACTTCACGGCCGCCTACACAGTCGAGTAATGACGGATTTACTGACGTTTGAAGAAAAACAGTTTTAAGTTTTAATCATCTCCTGAGGACGTTAACATGGTTAGCGAAAAGCGCGTCTAGTGCTAGAATTCTGTTTCGGTATTGTAAGAGTGATATTTCTTGTTTTCTCTATCTAGGATCAATTTGAAATTTACGCAATCTTTATCATTCTCTAGATTAATAATGGTGCTGTTACGTCCATATATCACTATTTGAGGTTTTAGCATGTTTTTTTGCAATGATTGATGGTTATTAAGTTTGCCTTGAAAGACAATCGGTAGGAGCGGCCGTTTTTATTTTTTTCTACAAAGTTTTAATGTGATTGTATGTAACACGGTAAACACTCTCGCAATGAATATGTAAAACGCTTCATTCGTACTATAAGCAGCTCATCGCGCGTTCTATGCAATAATAACCAACGGCTTAAAAAACTCCACTATATAACATAACGGTCTATTAGCAATTAGCATTAGGAGGCATTATGAATGAAAAATCGCGACTTGGCACATCTTTAGGGACGGGCGACATCACCCTAAAGCGATTCAGGACCATTTTTACGGAAGTGGCCGAAACGCAACTTGATTGATTGATCGATTACTGAACAGCATGTAGTACTCCAGGGAAATAAGGTAAAAAAAGAGGCCATCTGCGGAATGAGGCCGAACAAGCTGAATTTTTGCAGAGACCTTTGTTTTGATGTTCCAATGAAGCACAAAAAAATCTCATATGCCTACCCTTGTGCGTCTTGAGCTATCAAAGGTCAAAGGTCATGAAAATCGTTTTTTCGCGAAAATCTCGCTTCTAGTGCATCTGACGTCATAAGAACCCATAATAAAACTTACGTAAAATAGTATTCTCTACAAAATTATTCATATATATTTTTTCGTACGACCAACCGTTTTCGAGATATAGCATGATAAAATGGGAGCGCGCATTCGTAATAGGTAGTACTGTATTATGCGATTATCTGCAAAGATATTTTGGGTATGAATTAAGTCCATATCCAACATCACTATTTGACAATGAGGGCATGCGAAAAACCGCAAAATCAAAATTGCATAATATAATGGAGCCTGTCAATATTGAACTCAATCAAGATAATGTAACCTACGTCATCGATGGTGGATTTTTGCTACATCCTGTCGTATGGAACAAAAACGATACTTTTTCCCATACTCTGGATAGATATGTTACATAGTTGCAAAGGCATTTTGGTTCTAATATAATTGTTATATTTGACGGATACTCAGACAACTATAGAAATATAAAAGCAATGGAGCAATTAAGACGAAGCACTGCACTGTCTACATCTTATGAAGTTCGCTTTGATGCAACAATGATTGTGCCAGTCACCCAAGAAAAGTTCTTATCCAACCGGTTCAACAAAAAGAATTTTATTGAAATGCTTATTGAACAACTACAAGCTGCCAACATCGCTACAAAACAAGCCAAGTATGATGCAGATGTTCTAATCATCGGAACAGCCATGGAAGTATCGGAAAAAGAAAGAACCGCCGTCATCATTAGAGAAGACATTGATTTGCTTGTTCTCTTAATAGGACGAACCCAGTCACATCACCGACAAATTTTCTCAAAGAAAATTGGCAAAGGGACTATATCAACACGAATTTATTCGTCTAAAAGTCTCGGCAAATATCGTCTTTACAAAGAACATATTTTGTTTTTGCATGCCCTCACTGGATGCGACACTACATCAACAAAGGAAAACTTCAGGTTATGACATTGTTTGAGAAACATCCCGATTTGACTCACTCGGCTCAAATATTTCAAGCAGAAAATTGCCCGCCAGATACAGTATTTCAGAACGGAAAGCGTTTTCTGTTAGCTATGTATGGTGCTCCAAGAGATGAAGTGAACCTTGACAAATTTAGATACACCCAATTCATTAAGGCTACACGACTTAATAGACTGTAATTGTCATCCCTTCCACCTACCAGTGAAGCAGCTCGACAGCATATTTATCGGGTCTACTACCAAGTACAGATTTGGCTAGGGAAAAATCTACAACCCGAAGAATGGGGTTGGGATTTTAAAAACGACATATTACAGCCGAAAACAACACTGCTGCCACCTGCTTCAGACGAACTATTAAATACAATATTTTGTAATAATTGTAAAAAAGGGGTAGTGGTGCGTAGTGCGGATGTAGAAAAGTCGGGCTGCCATGCTCCAAAGTTTGTGGTCAGTGCCACGGACAGGCCTGCCTGAACCCGTCAACAGAGTTGCAAAACATCGAAGACTTCAATGACCTTGAGCCTGAAGAGGTTTCGCCAACAGACATAAAGCCAACAGATATAGAGGAAGCATCTGACGAAGATAATGTGTTGATAGAGGTGCTAGTGGAACCCCACGAAGATGAGGAGGTGCAAAAAATGATAGATTAATGTTAAAAAACTTTTCCTAGGATCGAAAACATGGATTAGGCCTACTGGGGATAACATGGCAAAAAAAAACGCGCCTTGCATTCTACTTCAAAAGTGGTGTGGAAAAGAATGTATCTTTTGTTATTAATTATTTATTATATATATATTTTTTTACAAATAAACAAATTTTGACCGGCTTTAATAATGGGAATTTAATTTTCCAGTCTAACAGATTAATGAAAGTGCTTTTATATACAGTATTACCTACTAAGAATGCGCGCTCCCGCTTTATCATGCTATATATCGAAAACGGTTCTTCGTGCGAAAAAAATGTATATGAACAGTTTTGTAGAGAATACTATTTTACGTAAGTTTTGTTATGGGTTCTTACGACGTCAGATGCACTGGAAACGAGATTTTCGCGAAAAAACTATTTTCATGACCTTTGACCTTCGGCATCTCAAGACGCACAAGGGTAGGCATATGAGATTTTTTATGCTTCATTAGAGCATCAAAACGAAGGTCTCTGCAAAAATTCAGCTTGTTCGGCCTCATTCCGCAGAGGAAGTTTTATTTCTCTGGAGTATAGCACATATTGCGCGTGGAGCGAGCGCTTGTTACATATACGCACTCATGCAATTTTTTAGACAAAAAATTCGAACTTCGCGCCCCCAAATACCCTATACCACCTCTAGGATACCCACATCAAAATTATTTTTTTTCGAAAAATATTTTTGAAAAATTTTTTTTTCGCTTTCGTTACAGAAACGTTTAGAGGAATCCACGTACATGTCACCCACGGACAAATAATTTTTTTTTAAATCACATACAAGGTGTTAAAACGACAATTTTTCCAAAAAAAAAACATTTTCGAAATATTTCGGTACAGCAAACTCGTACGATTTTTAAGATAAAAATTCGAACTTCGCGCTCCCAACATCCCCTCTCTAAAGTACCCACATTAAAATTAATTTTTTTCGCAAAATATTTTTGAAATTTTTTTTTCGCTTTCATTACAGAAACGGTTAGAGGGATCCACGTACATGTCACCCAAGTACAAATATTTTTTTCAAATTATATACAGGGTGTTAAAACCATAATGTCTCCCAAAAAATCCCCTATTTTTGAAATATTTTGGTACAGCAAACTCGTGCGATTTTTTAGACAAAAAATTCGAATTCCGCGCCCCCAAATACACCTCTCTAAAGTACCCACTTTAAAATTAATTTTTTTAGAAAACTATTTTCCAACATTTTTCCCTGTTTTTATTACCGAAACGATTAGAAAGGTCTATTTACATATGACCAACGTACAATTAAAAGTTCCAAAATCATATACAAGGTGGCAAAACAATTTTTTTTTTAAATTCAAATTTTTTCGAAATATTTCGGTACAGAAAACTCATACGAACTTTTCGATGCGAAATCGAACTCGACGCACCCAACGTATTTTTTTGTAAAGAACCTTTTTTGTCGGCCTTGAGGTCCTCTCCCTACATGCCGAATTTCAAATCGATCGGGGAAAAAAGCCGATAGGTTCCAGGTAGGTTCCTGTTCCTATGGGACAAAATGAAGGTTAGGTCGATATAAAAATACCGGTTTTTCCGTTTATCGAAATTCTTCTTTTCTACCTCCTCAGGGAACCTACTCGTTAAAAAACGTTTCCCCCACTTCTCCAAAAAAATTCGGGAAAGCGGGGGCGTGGGAGTGGGGGACCCCGACTCCGCTGCGGAGTTTGGTCGCGGCAAAATTTCGCTCTGAACTCCCGTTTAGCCAGAAATCGCGAAAAAACTTGCGATTTCCATATAGCCCCCCAACAACCCCCCCAAAAATCGAGCCCCGGCATCCCCGATTTAATTCCAGGTAGCCCCCACATGGTACATCTACTATGAAAATATAGACCCTGCAGTTCATCTCCTTATACCGGAACCTACCGGTTAAAAAACCGCGCGGGCGCCTATTCGCCGGATAGGTCATTATTGACTCCTTAATTGGTCTGTTATAAGGGGCAGCCAAATCCTGCTCGCCTCGGGCGGCCTGAAGCCTGGAGATTGGGCTGCACCTGATTAGCTCCCGTAGCGTAGGCCATGCCAATCGCCTATTAGGAGAGGTCGATTTTTACATATTGCTTTATTTGTGTAAAGGATCTTAATATGCTAATAATTAACCAATATGAAAATATCTAGGAAAATATTAGCTTTTTGACCCTCAACAGTCTCAACTCCAGTGGGCTTTACCAACGTGTTTTGTGACGGGATAATAATGTATTAAAATTGTCTTTACCAACACTTATTTAATTTTGAATTATTATAATTCAATCAAACTAACATAGAGAAGTGGAATACATGTCAACATGCGCAGACAAAACGTTACCATGGAACATACCTATAGGCATACGTATTTTTAATTTGCATTTTTTGCTTGACCAATAAGAAGGCATTGAAGTAAAGTGCAAAAAGCAAACCTATGGAAATTTAGTATAAGAGTTTAAGATTGGTTTTCTTCCATGTCAATCAGATTTTTGTAGTGTTCGGTGTTCGTATATAATGATAGAAGAATTATTACTTCTATTGTTATTTCTTATTTAATGCTTACTCTTGTTCATTTCTACTATAATTAAACAATTTATATAGTTTTTACAAACGTCAATACATATAAGTGATATCAGCAGAAAACATGGGAGCGCTATTCTGTACACGGCATCGACAGTCGTCGGTATCGGTATGTTACCGACAGGCATCGGCTGCGCGGCCGACGGGACCAAGACGACGCTATTCTGTATGCCACTGTTACCGACGCTCGGAAATGCAACCGACAAATATCGGTTCGCAAATGACGCCTCTTAAACGTCACTCGATTCGATACATTCAGCCAATGAGCGTTGAGGCGAGGTGAATCAGGTGAATGTCACCGTCAAGCCGTTGAGATTTGTCAACAAATATGCGTGAACGAGGAGAGATTATTTAAATTTTTGCCTTCATTTGTAATTTGTGCTGTGCTTCCAGTTTCTTTTTTACTTATGTCGTGGCTTGCTATTACGTACTAACATGTTGGATTAAAATACTAATAAATTATATACGGATACCTAAGTATATAATATGGAACATACATAGTTTTGGCACTCCAAAAAAATGAGTCATTAAAATTGCAACTTTCAAGTTGCAATTGGCGCGCGAATTGACTGAAAATGCAGTTATACAAAGATAGTAGATAGTGACACATCTTTTAGAAGTCTTTACTGATGATGATGTCCTTTGTTTTTGTTGTTAAGTGTTCGGTTAGGCTATAGGTATAAAATCTCACAATTTTGCAGTGCCTCACAAATTTAAAACGAATCTGAATGTATACCCTCTGTTTTTTAAGGTTCATGATAATTAAGCAGTGGGTATTGGCGAAACAATTCTTGCATTGAAATAGGGCAAGTTTAATTTTCTTTTAAGTTTCAAAGATATATGTATATAATTTTTTCGTTCTTTCAGCAAAATTTAGCGTTATAATATCGTTCAGAGGGATCATCTAATCCAATACATGGAAAGCCAGTCGATGCTTTCCTCATAAAAAACTAGACACTACACTGTAAAATCACTCTACAAATAGTACAAATTCACTTAAATAATCCGCAATTCCTACCAAAATACAACATCTACACAGAAAGACAATTTCGACAAACATCGGTAGCGTTCACCGTGGGGTTGACGAGGGCACGGTAGAGATACCGATCCTCGTCGACTCGAATTTGCGATATCGGTCGGTAACAGAGCATATAGAATGCCGCACAGTACGACTTACCGACGGCTGTCGATAACTAGGACTTACCGATACCGACGGCTCTCGGAAGCGTGTACAGAATTGCGCTACTGGAACAATTTTGTGGTTTTAAAAGACGTGTATAAGGAGAAACGTATTCCTAAAGTTTTAATTTTACATAAGAAAAATAATTTTAATAGCTCTAATTCATTCAGAGCTTATACGTACAGACTCTGTAGAGCTAGCGCATTTCAGACGTGGGTAATTATGTCATAATATAATATCTTGTTAATAAACTTATCACACTTAATTGTGAACTAGACTACTTTTGCAGAAAATTTTGGAAGAACAGGAAAATGTCAAGTGTCTGATACTTGGATAACATGCAGTTAACATTTTAGAAGCTAAAATACCATCAAATTGGTGATCTTTGAAAAACTCACCTATTTCAGTTTAAAGAAACAGAATTTTAGAAAACCCATTTCCCAGTTCAAAATTGTGAAGTATTGACACTACATGCACTACAGTTAGTAAATGTGTCAAAATGTCAGAGGCTTGTCAAGCTATATGACATGACATAAGCGTCGGTAAATTTTTTATTGACGTTTTTACGAAGAATAACATTCTAAGGTCCGATATATCAATCTCTTGTTAACTTTACCAAGTACAATTATTGCTATATAGATACCTAAATACCCTTTAGGACATAAATATGATCTAGATACCATTATTAGAACAATTTATCTATTATACAATTATCATCTTGGTAAAGTTATCAAAACAACCAATAATAGCCACGACTGTGGAAAGTGGTAATTTTCCGTTCGCGACTGCAATAAAATTTAACGAACGACGCCGACGCGTAGCGGGCCGCTTATCGTGTCAGAGAAATATTTTCAATTTAAGGTATTAGGTACTCGTAATGTGCTATGACAATATAATTTTGTAATAGTCTGACTTTATAAGTGTTTCCTTTAAAGAAAAATGTCTATAATAACAATACGTAACTGTTACGAATATATTTAAAATAAGAAAACAAATTATTACTTTCAATTAAGTAAAAGTATCTTTCTTCAAATAGCAATGGGGCAATGGTATAACATGTAAGTGCAGAATAATAATAAAAATAAGCAAAATCAACAAGCTTTTTATGAGGAAATAAATAGCACAGTTTATACTGTACCCGAGTACGGTGTGTAAATAGCACGTTAGCCGCAGGCATTCATTAATTCTCTGAACTGCTGAATTTATAGTGAATGCCGTTGATAGTGTTCGGAAATAGGACGAAGGATATTTAGAGGCAAATGTGCTACAAATGTATCCTCTAAAAATAACAATAAAATTGTATATGAAGATGTGTTCGCTAATGCTTTCTAAGGGACCTGGAGGTCTTTGAAGTTGATCTCCAAGAAATTGTTTTTACTTAATAATTCAAATAATTCCAGTGGAGTAGGGTAATGAGACTGGGGGATAAGTTTATTATTTAAGAGTTCTATTATCTGAAAGTACCAAGGGGCTCAAATTATAATCAGTGGCGCACGAGGTAGAGTTATGGTCACATTTTACTTTTTACTAATTTTTTAGATAGTGGATTTTGCAAAAATTTCGAATTAAAATATTGCGAGATGATTTTCCAGGCGATTTTACGTAGGAGAATCACTCATGGTAGAAAGCTCTAGAAGCAACTAGCCCCATGGAAAACCGCTTTAAAATAGTTTCTGCAGATCTGACTTAATATGAAGTAGGTAGCCAAACAAACAGTAGTAAATTTAATATCTAAACATACGTACATCCCTTGCTGTACTAACAGGGAATTCAATTTCAAACAGCTTTTTGAACCAACCTCTTGGTAATGGCTAAAATGCTTGAAATATTTAAAAGCAATTCAATTTTAAAAGACTTTTTAAGGTAATTTCAAATAATTTTTTTCAAGCTTTTTGAAACAATTTCTCGCTGAATTCGAAAATGCTTGGCAATTTCATCAGCAATTAAATGTAAAAAATATTTTTGAAACTTCTCGCTGAGGATTAAAATTACAAAATTTCAACGTAGTGCCACGCACTTTTCTTTCGAAAAGGAAATCCTTTTTTTTTTATTTAAAAAAAAATAAAAGTTAAAAATTAAATTAAATTAAGAGATGTTCAAAGCTAGTGGAGCTATGATGAGTTCCACCCACCGATCTCCATATATGGATAAGCACAAAGCGATCCAAATCATACTGATTCATGCGTCTTCAGATGTAAACAAAAGAAGGTAATTCTGAGACTGCGCAGTTTCAATTAGCAGGTTATCGATCGATTCTACGTGCTTCATCACCGCATGGCCGCGAATAAGCGACAGGTCCGGATTTTAAGAATTTGGAAAAATATTTTTGCCGTTGTATATATTACCAAAAATTTAAAAGCAAGTTGATAGATGATATATTTAGCACAAAAATTGCAAGCCATTGGTTTTTAAAAGAAATAGAATAGACCAACCGATAAAATAAAGAACTTTTGCTATTTTTTCCGAATCTTGCTTTGTTTTGGAGACAAAAAAAAAATAAAAACTAATTCTTTCCTCGTCCCTGGGCGACACAAAAACCAATTAAAAAATGCAAAAATATGACAGTAAGTATATAATTATGTTTAACGAATAAACCATTGATAGGTATGCAAAAAAATACTACCAAATATTTTGGTACTTACGTAATGATTACATTCTTTATATGTGGCATGCATTTTTTTTGTTAAAAATATTAACTAGTTTGCCCAAAATGATGTTATGACCAAGAAAATTTGAATGATTTATACTGTAAAATCTGGTGGAACACAGGCGCAGCACCGAAACTTGTAAATTTTCAAATATACATATTTTTTAAAATCATCCCTTTGATTCAAAAATATTAAAAAATGGAAGCACCTCCTAATAAAACCCTTTTTATATGCGATAGCCTTAAATTTTACTTTCTCTTTAAGTTAGTCTTGAATAGGTACTACTTTTAAAAGAGATTTGTAATGTTAAAGTATTTTGCATTCACACATTACATACCACAATCTGTAGGCAAGAAATACACCTTTTTTTAGTTTTTTAAAATATGAATTTTTGTTGCATTGAATAGCTAAAATAACTTTGGGGCAAAGAAAGGTTTATTAAAACAAAACATCATGATATAAACGTTTTATTTACATTAACTTACATTAGGTAGTAGTAGTAGTCTATTTGGAAAAAGCCAATAATACAAAATATGTAGGTAGTATGTACCAAGATACAAAATTCTTAAGACTATACACACGTCTAAATGCTCATGAAAACCTTAAAACATTTAAGAGTAATTAGGAAGATTCCTGAGAAATTACACTGATTATTTTTTATTACAACAGTGAAAAAAAATCGATAAGTATTTTTTTATTTCCACTAAATATGAATATTACGAGAGCTATGCCAGTTTTTAGTTTTGTATATATAGATATACTATGCATGGTGTGACGTAATAATTCATGTGTATTGTGACGTCATAAGCACATTTCAAGGCGTATCTGCCTCATTTTTCGCTTTATAAAAAAAAAGAAAAAACACGTGTCCACTTAGTTTTCATGGGCAATCGAAAAATTTATGAAACTCCCGCATTGTTTCGTATACCTGTTTCTGCTATTTTAATAGATTTTTTTTAAATATTTTACAGACTGTTCTATAGGTTCAACATAGAAATAATCCGTGGGGGAAGCTTTAACATTTTTCTCCAATTTTTACTCCCTTCTTTTATTTTTTCTTTACTTTTACAGATAGAAAAGACATACAAATTGTACTTTACGTCACTCACTACACTTTTCTGTCCTAAATTTTTAAAAGAAGGGGGTAAATATTGGAAAAAAAATTAAAGCTCCCCCCACGGATCATTTCTATATTATTGAACCCATATATGTAGTATGTAAAACAATTTTTAAAAATCTTTTAAAATAGCAGAAACAAGTATGGGGAACAATTACCCATTTAAGGATCTAAAAAAAAACTGTTTAGAGCATCAAAGCTCCTCAACAAAGTAAATTAAAATCCATCCTACCTACAAGAAGACTCTTTTAATACAAAATGATAAAACTGAATAAACTCCCTGCTATTTATGCATCGTGACAGTAAATAAACCCTTTTTAAGATATTATTCCCATATTTTGTATGTAATGCTGCAGTTATCCTTAAAAGAAAATGATACTTACTTAAAATAAGAAATCCCTGGTATTCTACCCTTATTTTGGCAACACGAAATCAAACACCGTTGAGTATTTTCTTTGACCTTGGCAGTTGACGCCATTGTCTTTTAAGGTCTTTTGTCTTTAAATCATATTTCTACCGTCTACACCAACTTATACACTAACAAATACATAAATAATAAACTAAACTAGATGTCCAGGAGTTAATTAGTTATTTTCAACGAAAACGATAATATAAATCACTCAGACGCACGTGCGTACTTCAATAAGTGAACGAAACGAAACGCCGAAACCCATTACGGCAAACACAGAAAAAAGAATTATTTCAAGCGCAAGCAACAAGCAAGGTCAGAGAAATTTGATAATATTTTTGATTACCGAACTGTAAAAGCTTTATGAGCTGATTTCGTTCTGTCGCTTCTCGGTGTTTGTGCGCATGAGTTAAATTATCCTATTTTCAGTTCTGTCCGACGCAGAACCCGGTTTTTTTCCCCATGATTGGTACGATTTTTCGACGCTTGCAGACGGTTTGTGCTTATCCATATATGGAGATCGGTGGTTCCACCAAGAATTAAAATAAATCACCTACCGAATTCGACCCGGTCTCCTCTACTTGATGTACACTGAGCGGGACCAAAACGCAAAGTCCTGCAGCAAGCTGTTAGGCGAGCGGGCAATTACCGCGGTTCCGACGTGTAGTTCGTTTGGGCACGACCAACTTCCTAACGGACCGAAGTCGAAGTCCCCGCACAATGTTCCCGGAACTTGCTACACAACCCCCGTCCTTGAAACTCCGCCGGTAAGACAAAAAAAAATAACTCAGCTGGAAAAAGAAAAATGGATATACTCAACTAGTGTCGAGCCAAATGAAACACCGCAAATAAAAACAAGTCGTACACTTTATTTCATACACATACAAAAAAAAAACAAGTGATTGAATCCGCCAAGTAAAGACTACCAATTAATCAGGCTTAAATACAAATTCCCAAAGAAGGAGGGATTATAAAACTTTACAGCCTCCGTGTGCACACCGCGTCAGCTAAAATAGTATTGCGCTCTAAACTAAACACACAAAAATGGAGCGCAGGAAAAATTTAATTGCTACACTGACACAGGAGAATCAAAAGTCAAATCCTAAGACTAAGAACTTATCTGTAAGGGTTCTGTCCCAAGGATAAACCGGAAGCTCCGGACGGACTAGACCCGAACTATTGTAGGCTGGTGAAAGCGCCAACTAGGTTCACCAGAGCGTAGAGGCTCCCCACATCTCGTCAAGGCTTCTACCCCCTGGATGCGGTCCTTACTCAAAGGGAACTCGAATCAATAACAATGAAACACACGACGTACAATGGCTGGGTTGACCAAGTGGAAGCAGCTAATAAAACTTCGAACGACGAATACTATACGTATCTCACTAGCAGGTTCCCAGAACCAAAACGGAAATACTTCCCCGTAAATCGACCAAAATCCGCTTTCGGCGAGAGATAAAACTACGGCCGACTTAACGGAACCACTTCTCTAGTAAAAAAAAGACGAGTCCTTTTTCCCGCAAAACTCGGCCATCCGGTCGGGCCGTACCAAGCCGAGACTGATGCAACGAATCCCTCCGAAAGCTAAATGCTAGACGGAATAGATACGAGGGTGCTTCAAAACTTAATAATGATTCGAACTCCCAAAATCTGAACGTGACAACAGATAAATTTAAAAAAGGTTTTTGAAACACTTTCTAGCTAAAGTCTAAAATGCTTGATAATTTCATGGCCAACTAAGTTTTAAAATGCTCTTTGAGGTAATTCTCATTAAAATCTAAAACTTTTTAATATTTCATCAGAAATTAAATTTCAAGAAGCTTTTTGTGTAAACTCGCTCAAATGTAGCAAAAAGCTTGAAAATATAACTGTGGTGCTTTTAGTTACTTTTGGTTAGTCATTCAATCAACTTTCGGTCACTTTCAGTTAGTTCCAATTTATTTTATAGATACGTTGTAACCAATTTAAATGTTTTTGGTTAATTTTAATTAGTCACCAAAATTAGGTTAATTTGGGTTAGTAACTTTAATTTTTTTAATCGGTTTCGACACGTTTTAGCCCTTTTTGATGCTATTGGTTAGTTTTGGTTAGTCGTTCAAACAACTTTCGGTACAGTTCAAATGGTTTTAATATACTTTAGTCATCTGAACCGGTTCCGGAATAAGCAATTTTAATGTTTTTGGTTATTTTTGGTTGCTCGTCAAAATTCAGTTAGCTTTAACTTACTTTAATATTCTTAATCTGTTTTGATACGTTTTAGTCCGTTTTGGTGCTTTTCGTTACTTTTAGTTAGTCATTCAATCAACTTTCGGTTACTTTCAGTTAGTTCCAATTTATTTTAGCTATTTGAATCGGTTCCGATACGTTATAATCAAATTTAACGTGTTTGGTTAGTCGCCAAAATTCGGTTCGTTTTGATTAGTTTTAACTTACTTTAATTTTCGTAACCTGTTTCGATACGTTTTAGACCATTTTGGTCCTTTTAGTTAGTTTTGCTTAGTCGTTCAATCAATTTTCGCTTAGTTTCCGTTAGTTCCAATTTATTTCAGTCATTTGAACCGATTCCGATAGAAAGCGCTCCAGGCATTTCTTCATATCAAAATTAATTAAAGTTGTTCAGGTTCACCGATTCCACCGCCACATCTTGCAAGAATCATTCAGGCACACCCGAGACCGGTTTCTACCCTGTTAGGCGGCGCCTATCAGGGTAGAAACCGGTCTCGGGGGTGCCTGAATGATTCTTGCAAGATGTGGCGGTAGAATCGGTGAACCTGAACAACTGTTGTTACACTTGGAGTTCTTCTCACGATTTCTACCACTTATCAAAATTAATGTTTTGTCAACCAATAATTTGATTTTCATTTTACTTGGAAATAAAAATCGAATACCTAAGAATTATTTCTGTAATGTCATATATCAATTTCCATTAAAATAGGCAAGCTGGCAAAATTTAAAAAATCAGGTATTTGGACATATGTATTTTTTGATTTGTTTAACTAAAACTGAGTTTTTATTGCACTCGTCGTGCTAACCATGTTAGCATCATCAGGAGATGATTAAAACTTTTAAAGTTTTTCAAACATCTCGTGATGATGCTAACATGGTTAGCGAAACGCACGTCGAGTGCAAAAACTCTGTTTCGGTATTGTGGATAAAACTCCGCCTTAGTGCATTTTGCCGAAGGTTCCAAACCCCAACTTTGATTTGATGTTCAATCGATTTTTTATTAGATATTTCGATAGCTCGAAAAAAAAAACTACAAAAGACATGTTTCTGAATTTCTATTCTAACCCAACAAAAAGTCCACAAATTTGAGTGAGTCGCTTTTCGCTTGCATGATTAGTATGTATTGATTAGAGTTTAACCATTGTCTTTATATGGATAAAGACAATGGTTTAACTATCCTCTTATGTTTTTTATTTAATATAGTAGAAAAATAAAAGTAAAAAATACATTTTTAAAAACAAGCTTTTATTTAAATGCACTAAAAAGAAGAAAATAAATTTTGAAGTAAATCAAACCCATTATTTTGTTTCATTAACCATTTTTATATGATATAAAAATGTTTAATGTAACAAAATAATGGGTTTTATTTACTTCAAAATTTATTTTCTTCTTTTTAGTGCATTTAAATAAAAGCTTGTTTTTAAAATACTATTTTTCACTTTTATTTATTTTTTACTTTTTAGTAGGTATGGTGTAGCAAAATCACAAATTTAGTAAATATTATATTTTTATTTATATAACTTAGACTCGTAGTATATAATAAAAGCCATTTTGAATTTTCAATATCTGATAAAAAATTATATTCCTTGTCCCTAGAAACCCCTAATACCAATTTTAAACCAAATCGGACATTCTTTAAGTAGTGCCTTCACCACTACCCTACCCCTTGAAAAGAGAGGGGGGAGTATAAGCAAGACCATAGTTTTATATTTTCATTTGAACTACAAACGCATCCCAAATTTGAAGCCAATTGGGTATGTAGAACTCAGCTAGAATTGACTTGCAACATTTAACCCAATATCGGCCATGTTGAATCCGCCATTTTGAGTTTTCAAAATCTGATAGAAAATTCATATTCCCTGTCCCCAAAAACACCCATATACCAATTTTAAACGAAATCGGACATACTTTAAGTAGTGCTTCCTCCCCTACCCCCGAAAGGGGGGGGGGAGGTGTAAACTTAACAACATTATAATATTGTATTGTCATCGGAACTATAAACGTGTATCAAATTTCAAGTCAATCGGACATTTAGAAGTAGTTCTAATTCATCTTGCATGATTTGATTACAGATGAAAGTAAATAATAGTATATTATTTTATATGGAGGAAAAGTGATACTTTTCATGGCGCGCTCGTGTTTAACGGCCGAACGGAGTGAGGCTGTTAATAGAGAGCAAGCCATGAAAAGTAACTTTTCCTCCAAATAAAATATGCTGTTTTTCTTCAAATGTCGACAAATTAATGCAAAAATATCTCGTTTTAATAGTAATAATAATAATTATTATTAAAGATAAGTGGGTTCGCAAGGCGGCTTAGACCGGTGTCGGGGAATAGGCACAGGTTGTTGCTATAGTAATGTAACATAAAGCTGTCAGTGGACACTGTCAACCATAGAGGAATATAAAAGTAAAGAGAGTATCCTTTGCCTTGTAAAATATTGGCACACCGTTTAATGACAATTGACAATAATGACGTATGATGTTTACTTATACGACACTAAGGGCGGCTTACTGAACTAATGCTAATAATCTATGTAGACAAAACATGTTCCTGTTTTATCGACAGAAGAAAGGCGGCGGGTTATTCAAATGTTATTTTTAATTTAGTCGTATATATATAATAATAACTAGACGGTTTATGAATTTATCTGCAACAAACTATTACAGCGTTATTCTTAATCGAGATTAAAGCAAAGAGAGAACCCTGTAAATACATTAGTTTGTCGCAGATAACTCCATAATGCGCCTGGTTGAATTAAATGCGATTATACATTAAACTTTAGGCGTTGTTTGAACCTAAAAATAGTTTAGGGTGTAAGAAAATATACACATTTTGCATTTTGTTACAAAGTTTATTAAAAAACATGCGATAGTAAATGCAATCAATATAACATAAAAAACTCAATTTCAAGAACAAAATTCACGAAAAAAAAATAGCTGCTTACCAACGGCTGCTGCTCGCACCACCAATACCTCCATCCACCATCGCCCCAGCCAATTTTAAATTAAAATAATAAATTGATTAAACCGGCTTTCTTTAAACAACAGCCGTCAAACCGCCATTTTTGAATTCTCGACAGCATACTTTTAGATCAGCTTACTAGATAATTTATAGTAAGCTGTGCTTTTAGTTCCACTGACGCTAGCGCCTCCATGCGCGGCTGGAATTGCGCAGCGCAACGGTCAAAGTCAAAACTCAATGCCAATTTTCCCATAAGAATAAAACACTCTCTTTATTTTTATGTTCCTCTATGCTGTCAACACTAATTATTTTTTTTAAATTGCATCTCCTATTGCGTTTTAATTCCGTATTGATAAGCAGTTATTGAGTAAGTTCGATTAAATAATATCCAATTTGTTCC
Organism: Pissodes strobi; assembly: GCA_016904865.1. Classification (NCBI taxonomy): domain Eukaryota; kingdom Metazoa; phylum Arthropoda; class Insecta; order Coleoptera; family Curculionidae; genus Pissodes; species Pissodes strobi. Next base: position 167,001 of record MU183035.1, on the reverse strand, counting down.
TAAATTAGTGATTTTTAGACTTGCTCAAATTCGAGTCTATGCATGGGGAACTCGAAAACCGTAAGAGATACAGTGTTGGTCAAATTAGGGTAAAATTGAGCATTTAGATGCCTAACAATATGCCTTTTACAAAGTTTCAAAATTCCGAGTATTTCCGAAGATATCTGGAAAAAACCGAAATATTGAAAAATCGTTTTATTTTTTCCATTTTCTGGGCTTATTTAAAAACGGAATTCAAATTGAATTGCACTTTTGCATTGCCACTTTTTCCGCTCTATCCAATGGTGATATCCAGCATGAAATTTGACGTTTCGTCTTCGAGGTGTCATAATCAGCTTTCTTTTTTAAAATACAAACTTTAACTTTTTTATCGCTTTCAGATGATATTGGCGTAATTAATACGAATATTTTGTTTTTAATTTTTTTATTCTTTTTTTTATTTTTATTATTAGTTTTTAAATTATTTATTTTGCTTTGTGGTAAAAAATAAACGCACCTGCTTCTTTAATTTTACTATTTTTTTATTTTTATTCAAAATAAAGGCTACAATTTTCTACTTAACAAAATACAAAATACAATATGTTTATAAAATATAAAAATTTCAAAAGTACCAAACTATTTAAATTACGCCAAAGCAAAATAAGCATTTCAAAAAAAATTAAATCTAAATTTAAAAAAAGGATAAAAAAAATTAAAAACACATATTCAACATCACTTAAAAATGATATTATAAATTAAACTTCGTATTCAAAAAAAATAAAGTTTCCAAGCTGGGTACCACATTGAACTGGATACCACCAATGGATAGAGCGGTAAAAGTGGCAATGAAAAAGTGCAATTCTATTTGAAATCTGTTTTTAAATAAGACCAGGAAAATATAAAACGATTTTTTAAAATTTTGTTTTTTCCGGATATATCCGGAAATACTCGTAATTTTAACGGGCTATTGTTAGACACCTAAATGCGCAATTTTGCCCTAATTTGACTGACACTGGATCTCTTACGGTTTTCGAGATTCCCATACATAGACTCGAATTCGAGCCACAAGTGCAATGTTTAAACAGAAAAAAAAGATAAAAAACACCATTACTTACCCTAAAACTTCTTTTACTGATTTAATAGGTAATGTTAATTGTTGAAACTAATTTGAGGTTCCCTTGAAAGCACTTTTAGTTTACGTTAGCTTTTATAAGAGAGTTAATGCGTTTGATTTATATTGGTATGCTTTAATTTAGTTTCACTTTGATTTAGGTTCACTTTACTTTTCACTTTACTCTTCACTGACGTAACTTTAGGGAGGTTTAAGCCTGTTACCAGAAAGCGTTTGCACTAAAGGTACTACTAACCAGATGACCAGGTGTGGAGGGTTTGAACTTGTTACCAGAAAGCGTTTACCCTTGAGGTACTACTAACCAGATGGCCAAGTTGTCGTTTACTCGATTTGCACGTTCTTTTATACTAAAATTTGTTGTACTGATTGTTTTTAAAACATGTTTAGATAATAATTACAATATTTTATATTTGAAGATCAAGTATCAAGTTCAAACTTTAGATTGAGTGTTCTTTTTTAGTGAATACGATTTCTAGTTTACAATACTATACTAAGTAACGAAAGACAGACTTTTTTTCTTAATGGCATATTTGCTTGATATAGACAGATAAAGGTAACACTATCGCTGTAATCACAACTAGGGTACCCAGGAGGAAAAAACTTCCGGAAAGTTTTCTGGTTGCTATAGTAACGAGCTGAAAAGATGGCTTCTTATTGGCTGAAAAATATAGATGTGAAATTTCCAGTATAATAGAGAGTCAAAGACCGGGAGTTTTTACACCGCGAATGGAAAACAAAAATATATGGGTGGATCAAACAAGTTGTAGGTTGTTTTTTTTGTCACGGTAAAGATTAACATCTGACACTTCTGTCAACAGTGTTGAAACTGTTTAAAAATGTGAACAAATATTACTGATTTTATACGCACATTGGAGTTATTAAGTACATTATGTACTCGAAAAGTATAGATCGACCGTATTACACTATTCGGGTTTTAACCAAAATTAAACCAAGGTTTAAACTCAGGTTTAATAAAGTTTAACTTAAACGAATCCTATACAACTGCGCCTTGTAAAACTATTATTAGTGTTAATAGACATGAATTTTCGTAGGTGAGGGACAATCCTTCTTTAGTTAAGCGTGCTCTGGGCTAAGATTTTGCGGAGCAGTTATTTTAAAAAGGCATGTTAATCATTCCCAATAGAGCGGCTATTTGGAGAACTGAATGAAGATGACCCAGACCGCGGGTAAAATTCGACAAAGACATGCAAAATTTAATTATCGCTCAAGCAAATTTTGTGTGTTGCGTATGGTTTAACCACAAAGAGCACGTTTTTTCAAATAAGCCAAAAGCATTTTCTGATTTCCAGTGAATTAACGCAAGTTCGTGAAAATGTCATTGTAACTAGTGAAGAGGGCTCTTTCATTTGTCTTTTACCTCCGCTCACCAACGAGACGAAGAAGGAGGAAGGCAGCCTATTCCAGCGACGCGAGAAGAAGAAGAAAACGTTATGTTCATTCACCGTTTTCCGGCGAGCCAGTCGATTCTTCTTTCTCTTCATTCGTGTTCAGTTCGCGTTTGTTTTCAGTCGATAAAGGGATCTCGCCGCGATTCGCCGTAGTAGATTGCGACTCGGCTAGTATCGAACGGTTTTGCCGGCAGACACGGGGTGGTGTTTCCTGATTTAGGGGTGGATTTTCAGGAGTTTTGTTCTAAGTTTATTGTTGGCAAGGAGTTAGTTAGAGATTTAGGTAAGTTCTCGTGTCACATTTTTTAAATCTAATGTATTGTTTTGTATATAAGTTCATTTAGATGCCACGAAGAAACATGAAGAAATCGAACTAATAATAATAGGTAGACTTGAATATTACCAAAACATTTTCTACTGCAAGTTGCAAGTATATTGAAAGCGCTTCTTACGTATATTAAGCACGAAATTATTTACATATCTGGTATTTTATTTATTACATTAAAAGTCTACTATAAACAGTGCAATTTAAACACTTTCCTGGTTTTAGGTAATTATTATATTATTGCCAATATTTTAAAATATATCTGCTATTTCAGACACCTTTTGAAATATATATTGAATATTATTTTTATCGGTAAAATTACTGAATTTAAATTAAAGCATCTTGTTAACTATAATTCATTTAAATGGAAATTAAACTAGGATTGATATATATCTAAAATAATTTTTAAACAAAATAATTTAAAAAAGGGCTCTATTTCCAAAAGTTTAAAAAATCTTAGGAAATGTCATAAACAAGCTTGTGCCTCTTAATAGTTTTCCAAGGATTTGGGATTTGAGATAGTATTTTGAATTTAAATCAAGCAGACTGTTAAAGTTGCATTAGCATAATTATTTTCATGTTCGATGGAGGTGGAGGGAGTAAATATGTAGGAGGCTTGCCAGATTGTTCGGCTGAATTTCCCGAAACGAAATTAATCCTCCAAACTTATGACTATCCAATGAAATGTTTTTTTTTATTATTTACCTATTCTTACACTTTACCTGATTTTGTGATCAAAATAACTATCACATGTCTTTAGGATTCCCTAAAAAGTAGTATTTTACAAAAAAATTCCCAAAAACTAGTAAAAAATAGCACAAAATAAACGCATTATTACAAACTATACTCTGTCTTAAGAATTTAACTAATTTTTTCACAAGAAAACTGTAACCTCTTATCAAACGGATGACGGAACAATACACATAATATTTATTAACGGCTAACGCTAGAAAAATGTCTATATAACGTTAATTTTCTTTAAAATATTTATAAAAACACCATTTTCATTCATCTTTACGGAAAACCAAGCGGAAAAGACTACTTATCAAACAGAACAATTATCTAAAAATGTATCTTTGATTGGAAAATATCAACTAAGTTTTAAAATGATAGAAGAAAACCAATTTATATATTTATGAAATAATAAATAAAGAAATAATTAATTACTAATGTTGATAAAACTTCTAAAACACATTAATTTTCTTTAGATTTATTATAAGTTGAATGAATAATGAATGAAGGGTTAAATTTATTTAACATTGTTTTATTTGGCACAAACATAACAAAGCTGTTATTCATAAGACGAAGCCCCACTCTTATGAAAAATCCGTCTTATCTTCTTAGTAAATCACTTTCTTTCACAAGAATTTCCCAGAAAAAAATGATCTCCAATAATTACACCAAATAGAAGAAAATTCTTCAATTCTTGGGGAATATCCCTTAATCTGGCAACCCTAAGCCTAAGCGCTACGTTTTCCTTACAATTTGATGTTGACTTGAAAGTAAATCTTAATTTATAACGTTTATTTCCTTCCTATAAATATAGCTTGAATCTGGTGCTTGATCCTTAGTCCTTACTAGCGGATAAAGACAGCTTGCAAAATACATTCCCGACTTGCCGGAAGGCATCGGGTGTGGTGTTTTCGTTAGATTGCGTTCCTATTTTATGTCTATGCATCTTTACGATGCAATGAATTGTTTACATGTGCTCTGGTGGTTCAGTAGTTAAGATGCTAGACCTCTAGATCGGCGGCCCGGGTTCGATTCCCGATGGTGTTTTTTTTTTATTTCTTTAGGTTATATTTGTAAAAAGTTTTTTTCTTGATTTTAGGAATGCCTTGGGTTAGTTTTGGTTAGTTTTTGTTCGTTGCGCTCCCATTGCGGGCGGAGGGCTATGCGTGAAGTGCTTCGACATTCTAATGCAAACGTTACAAATGTAAACATTAAACAACGCACGTCAGGCGGTATCTGTGACGGGAATGTGTTTTGCAGGTTGTCTGTAACCCTTAGTTTGATCTTTCTTCAAATAATCTTTTACGCATGCGTCCTGTTCTGTAACTAACGTTAGAGTCAGGCACACCCTCGGGCACACCTTTTACTTTATGCTGACATTTTACAAACCAATTACGTATAAGATAAACACTACTTAACAAAAGTTGCTATCCTATAAGACTATTTATAAATAAAATAAAATAAATACAATAAAAATAAAATATAAGACGTTAAATAAAAATTTCAAACAGCTATAAAACCAAAATAATAAATAATAACAAACATGATTGAAAAAATGAATACTTAGTCGAGTACTTAGTGTATGTATAATTTCAACAAATGGGAAAACTTCGAGAAAATTATTGTTCTGAGTTTAGAGATTATGTTTGCCTAACCTCAAAACTCAGAACAATCAGTTCCTCGTAGTTTTTCCCTTTGTTTAAATTATATTTTCAATATTCAGTTTTTCAATCATGGGCAATTTCAAAACTGATAAAAATTATAATGTCACAAACACTTTAATCATCATTTAAATTTTTAACAATGTGTCAAAAAGTGGATTAGCTATTATTTTGTATCTGATGCGCGCTTGCACTTTCACATGAAAATAAAACAATAGTAAGGATTTATGAAACTAAAGACCCTAATACGTTTTTAAATGAGTTGCATGTTTCGTCCGTTGAGCATCACCAGACCTTAAAATACAAAGCGCTCATTATGCTTAAAATACTTGTATATAATATAATATATAAGGTGTTTTTTATCTTACGGCCTCTGATGATGTTCTAACGCGTGAAACTTGAAACATATTTTAAAAAGTATACTGAGAGATATAGGTATTGTAAATTAAGATTAGAGCAGATGAACAATGAATTCGATTTAAGATTTCAAAGCTTTACATTTTCATATTATTTGATTTGTTATTTTGCGTCTTTTAGGTTTTTGTGGTCATAATTAAAAAAAATAATAATTTTAATTGCATACTATACTCGACGCGCCGAACTGATTCACCAAACACGGAAAACACGGATACAATAATTCTTCTTATTTTATGATTCCATTGATTCCAAACATAGGAACTTCGATTAACACACTCTACTTTTATTTTTTGTATTATGGATAAGAAAAATCGAAATGAAAAACACAACATTGGGTGGATTCAATCATAAATTAAGACGAATTGTTTCTGCGATTGGTGAATCTGTTCGGCGCGTCGAGTATGGATCCAAAAATGTGGACATATACAAACTTGTTCAAGCCAGCTTCAAAATAACTTTGGTTTCACTTTAGCCATTCCAAAAATCTTTCTATCTTACTATTTGCGCTTATACTGAATGAATTGACTATACAGGGTATGCCCAAATTTGTTCAGCCTATAAAAACCTTTCTATTAGGTATTATTTTCATATAATAATTTATTTATACTACATGTTGGCATGGGCAGAACACATTTCAGGGGGGAGGGGGCCACAAAAATAACGTGTGGGTTGTTTTTCAAATTTTTAATGAGTTTGAAATGTACTTTTATACCAAGCGTTATTTTAATAGGGGCAACTGCCCCCTCTTGCCTTCCCCATCCCCTGCCGGCGCCCATACATGTTGGTTTATTACTCGGTTCATGACGAAGACACAATTTTGAAACTACCAATTTTTTATTGAGAGCCCAGAAAAATATTAAAATACAAATATGAAATGAACCATACGCTTATTACTACATACGGTAAACTATAAAATTTAAAATTACAAGTAAGGAAGTTTAATAGTGTCGCGGTCATTGAGAAAAATAAGGGCAACATGCCTAATTTTGCATTTTTCTAGTTTAACATATATTTCGTATGGAAAAACTTTGTTGAGCAGCTTTGCTTCTATGTGCTTTTATGTTGTTTATTTTATTGTCACAAAAATGCTTATTTAAAAATGTTTGATTTAATGGCGCAATATTTTAAATTATTTTATGCCTCCCTGTATAGTATATACCATAAACTTTTACATATCTGTAATTAGTTTTATGAAGAAAAAAAATATCTGAGAAATTAATATTAACGATTGTTCATGTGTTAACCAAATATGCATAAACCCTGTATAAAATATTTTATTATTTTATGTAAAATGGTAGCGTATGTGATTTAGGAAAGATTGAATTGAAAATCGTGAAATTCACTTTGACAATTAACTCACATTTTTTATAGGGCGAATTTCAGAAGCTGTAGTAGTTTTCGATGGTGGGTTTAGCTTGGGTAAGAGAAGGAGGGGAAGTTCGAATAGATCAACGCTTATGACCACTAAAGTGTGTCAATTTTGACAACAAGTGGTTTACAAATATGAAAATGTAGATGTACTTAGGGTCAATGTGAAACGTAGGAAATTTAAGGAAATTAAAAATACCAAAATAAGCGGTATTTTTTGAAAATCTAGACATAAATTTATAATTGAAATTTTTAAAATATCATTTTTAAGTTTAAAGGAAACGTAAATAAACATTCAATGTTTCCAAAAGTAATTAACTGCTAACATCTACATCTTCATATTCTTCATCATCACGTTATAGACAGAAGCAGGGCACACTCTAACTTTAGTTTAGACTTTTAAAACAACCTCGTCTATAGTCAATTCCTGGTTTTCCTCCATCTCGACTTTATACACATTTAAAATCACCTTTTTCATCTTCACTGTCTTTTACGCCGCTTTTATCGAACTAAGTAAATGCCAAACTTCATCTGCAGACTCTGTACTAGATAATTTGTAAAATCAACAAAAAAACAGTAAAAACGATTTGAATGATGACAAAATACGAGAAATTAAAAGAAATTAATGCTAAAATACTAGGATGCACCGAGCGACTGAGGACTGAATGAGCCCCTGGTTTCCTGGCAAAATCCAGGATGCACGATAATACGATTCACACCTCCCGCGTGAGCCAATAAGAATCGCTCTATCCACCTGCTAGTCGGAGAACACCTGGCAATCACGCACCGTTCTTTGTTTTGATTTACTCTATTGTTTCTGCGGATGGGCTTTATGGTGTATTGTATCATCCGCCCTCCCCCCAATCACTAGATTAGTTTGAAAAACCAATCCTTTTGAGGAAAGGAATTATATCTTCTTTTTAGAAAAATACAACAACAAATTGTTGTCTTCTATTCCGAGAGGCAAAGTACAGAAAAGTTTATGATACAAATTAGAAAAAAAGATACAAAAGTTTTTATAAACATTTTTATTCCTAAGATCTCACAAAAGTTTTAAAACGTTCAAGTTTTTGAAAGATTTGGAAAGTTTATTAGAATGAGAAGTTCCATTGTTGCCAGATCTAGAAAAATCTGCCTAAAAAGCAAATAGCTAAATATTTAACGTCTCCTTGATGAGTTTTCAATTCTGGAAAATGTGTAAATCTTAACGGATTTTTGCGATACGTGTATCACCTACGAGGTCATCAGCTTTGCAGATTTTTCGTGAAACCTCACGATATTGCATTCGTTGATTGATTTTTGGATCTATATTAAAAAGTTTCTAATTTATTTAATTTGCGGATGACAAAATGCCAAATAAAGAAAATACACATGATTGAGAACAATTTTCCAATCGAGCAGATATACTTAAATATATGTGATATTGAAATGAAAATGATATACCTAGACATTTTTTGAAGTTTCATAAGATTTATTTTGGCGCAATAAATAATTCAGGGGACTGAAATGCTGGTATCCACAAAATGTCTGAAATTATATATTGAGGTTATTAACCAGATCTCATTCAGATTTACTTTTTAAGAAGCCTGAATTTATGGACCCAGATGTTTATGACTCGAAAAATTGCCTATATTGTGAATATTTACATATGTATATCTTCCTAATTTAATTGAGATTATCCAGGACCTATAAAATGAATGGCGTAAACTTTGAAATTTAAATTTGAATGATATCAATACCTATGTAGATGATGTAGAAAAAAATTGGCATAAAATTTCCAAAATAAAATTAGACGATTCAGATTACAAATTTCTTAAATTAAGCGTTCTAGTTTTAGTCTCTTATGCCTTCCACATGCGAGGTCAAATGTGGAAATAACTCTTTCACAGATTAATCTAAATAAAGCGAAAATTAGAAACAGACGAAATAACAAAATATTGCAAAGGTTGCTGTTTATAAAAAGTTGGGTTTAAAATACCGTTAACTGCTCTAATTTTAACATCACACAAAAATTTAATAATAATAATAAAGGGAGTTATGCTGGTAGCAGTTCCATCGAATCCAACACTGATGTGTGTGTGTACTTAATGATACATCTAGGGAGACAATTTGAAAACTTACAGTGTTTATATTTTCTACACCAAAAAAGATATCAAAAAACCAAAGAAATGCTGTTTATATAATAAAGGTATTTGCTCACAATCCTCACCCATCCCTGAAGCACTACCCTCATCCACTTTAAAACCTTAATTGGCATTAGGTACCCCACTTCTGACACCTGACAAATCTTTGGAAAATTTATCAAAAATGCCCTGTCAGCGATAACAAAATTAATTAAATTTAAGTGAGAGATGTTAGCAAAATTGGCTTTCACAAAATTTGGCAAGAAAAATAATAGCGTCCAAGCCTAAATTAAAACAATATTGTAGTCCAAAATTTTTCCATTTTTTGCAATATCGCAAATATTTGTTTTTGCCCATTTTTGTAAAATCTGCAATAAAATTTCTATTTTTTAAATAATTTAAAATTTAACGTGCTTGCTGCTGCCATCGTTTGTGTCTGTATTTTAGGGAAGAGCGAATAGAAATGATTTTTTTTTATGGTGCCCAGGATATGCGATATTTGAGAACTGCGATTACTCTTAATGAAAAACATCCTGACAAATGCATCAGCCGCATTTACATAGAGACTTGTTTTAAATATTCCAAAAACTGGGTGGAGGACAACCTAAAGTTGTGAATTAATTCACACACAATTAATTCGCCAAATTTCAATAAATACAAACTCGTCATTTAACAGCAGTTACCGGCGTATATAGAGAATCTGTTAGAAAAGTAATGAAAATGCATAAACGACATCATACACCGATAATGGGCTTTTGAGAACCAATGGATTTTCGGGAATTTTTAGTATGTTATTTAATGTAAACAATTAATTATTTTTTAAATTTGGGCCCAACTTGTCAGTTTTCAGGTTGCGTCAGAATATTAGCTTTTAAATATGTTTGCCAAGCAAATTTATATACAAATAAGTACTTATCTCGTTTCTTAAGTACAAAGTTCGGAAAGTACCTACCGCCGATTAGAGTTGATGAGAAATTGCGTTGGAGTAGTTGTACATAACATTTAATTATAAGCGGTGTCCTAGAAAAAAAAGGCTCCTCCTTTTTTGATATTTGTGTAATTTTTTGGCTTTTATTATATATTCCCCGTCTTAAAGGTTAAAACAGCAATTCTTATTACAGACAATCTAAATACAATACCTACATCAAGTATAGAGCGAGCCTGAAAAAAATATGATTTTAATTTTTTATTTTCGTAATAAATTTATTTGCTCTATTTCAGTATTGTTCTTCAATAAATTAACAGTTACATAACTTTTAAAGCAATTATTAATATATTCATTCGACGACAGCATTATTGTGGAGACTATGTGGAAAAAAGAAGTACCTACAAGTTTTTTCATTTATTTTCTACCTACCTATAGCCTGTATTTTACTAGATATTTAAATCTTTAAATACAAAAGTTGTAGGTTTTTCATGGACAGAACAGAAAAAAAAGTTAAGCAAAGTTGTTAAAAAATTTAAATTTCGTTTTTATAGTCTTATATGAGGTTAATTAATGGGATAGTCGTTTGGTTACGAATTCCGAATATTATACCAGGCCTGATACCTCTATCTTTAAAACTAGGTGAGAAAAATGATTTTGAATTGTCTGTAATACAAATTAAAAACGCTTTAACGTATGATAAAACCCAATAAAAATGAACAAATATCAAAAAGGAGCATTTTTTCTAGGATACTCTGTATAATTAATTATTATGTACAACTATTTGAACGTGAATTATTTACAACTATAATGGCAGAATTAACGCTGATTTTCATATATAGGACTGTGCACCAACTGTGCGCCTACCGTGCACCTACCATGTCGTGTTCACTGTAAATCACAAAATTGTATGTTCCATATAAAACGCACTGAAGCTCTTATTTAAGTAGAGTGTATGTGTTAATATATTCGCTCTAGAAAACGATTTACCTCCTACTTTTTTGTCACAAGCTGAATTTTTCAGGGATGGAAGTACATGATAAGGTAACCCTTATTCCGGAGGTAATACAAAATTAGACTGTGCAAAAGTGCACTATCATAAAAAATCGAGATATTGATACCACCGTATAGAGAAAAACATAGTTATTTTTTGGTCCAAACCGCAAAAAGGTCTTTGTAGGGAGTATTTTTTTATAATTATTTAAAAAAAATCATTTACATTAGCCCTTGAAACCAGAAGATGGTGCATACCAGTGGATTGGCAGAAGAAGTGCAACTGAGTGGCTGCCAAGATCACCGTCTTTCTATGGAGTTGCATTAAATCGCTAGTCTACAAAAGCCAGCCGGCATCTCCGGAAGAATTGCGTCAGAGGATAATTGATGCTTGTCGAAGTATTCCAAGAGACATTTTTTAGAAATCTAGGGAGAACATTGAATTCGACATTATTTCTGTTTAGAACAAAATTGAAATAATTCCGAGCACTTCAAAAATTAAAAATATTTAAGCAAAGAAGAAAAAAACAAGTACCTATTTGTGTTACTGCAAAAACAGAGAGTTTTAGCAATATATGGTTAGCGAAACGCGCCTCGAGGGCAAAACTTCGGTTTCGGTAAAGTGGATAAAATTTGTTATAGTTAACAGTTCATATTAATAATATATAGTCAACCATTTTTTAGTCATTGATCAAATTTTCAAGATTTAATAATTTTTCTGTCATATCTCACGTTTTATTATTTGTGTCACTTGGTAACACTGTAGGTCGCCTGTTTCAGCACGTCGAACGTCCTTAGTGTTTGTGTCGGTGTTTGTATCGTTTCACGGCTGTGTATGCCATATGCTATTATTGAGAGGTAATTTTTTAGAAGTTAAATAATTAGAATTATTAGGGTTTTTACTGTAGTAGCATGCGTCGGGTACAAAAAATGATAAATAAATAAACTTTGTTCTTTACTGTACCCTATTTAACCGACTTCGTATTTCTTATAGTTTACGAGATCCCAATGGGGAACATCAAAGTTGTAACACTCTGTATTACTAGGTATATTATATATAGATAAACTAATTAAATATTTTTATGATTACCTCTGTGAGCTATATACAGCTATCAAGCCAAACTGAATGTATAATCTGTGATTAGCATTTTAGTTTCCAAAATGAGTTATCAAAAACATGTTTGTAATAATATTAATAATCAGTCCTAGTCCTACCTATTTAGACTGTTCGTTAGTTTATTATCGTAATAATATGTTATCTTCGAGGTAATCTTTTTGATCAGTATATTTTTTATAAAATTTTAAGCCTGCCTATATTTTGTTTACACTTACTTGAATTGACTTTCTTCAACTTAAACAAAGTGTAAACAATAACGATTCGTTGAATTTTTTTCGCCGCATTTGCTTCTTTGCAGAACTTTCAAACTACTAAAGATTAGTTTATTACACATTATTTATTTCTTGCGTTAAGTAAATTGTAAATATGTACGAAGTTAAGGTTCTAGTAAAGTTAATGACCCACAAAATGTTGCACTTATTTTGATTTGTCTGAAAGTTTACCTCACATAGAACAAATTGAAACAAAAATATCGTAGGATCATACAGTTTTTTCTTAAAAAAATCACAAATAAGGTCCAAAAAATATATAAAATATATTATGTCTTTAATAACATAAAAAAATTCTATTCTACAATGCATAATCGTCCCTAAAAAGGTATTAGTACATAAGTTAAAATACGTGTTGCAATAAAATAGATTTGCTAACTTTGAAGCAGAAAATGTTCTAGACGTCTCGACTTTTGAAAGTCACTGAAACAAACACACAGAGCGTTTGAAATTAAATAAGCCTGGGCCTGGGTTCTTTGTAAGTAAGAGGTTACCGGCCGGATTTTTTTCACTGACAGCTGCTCTGTCATGACGTAGCCACGCGCGATGTTGGCACGACCGGCTTAACATCCATATGGGAAAGACATACGAGCAAGACTATTTGTGTTGTTTAGAGTTAATAAAAATGTGTTAAAACTTTTTAAATTAATAAAATAAAACCATTTCGGATAAAATTACTATTTTTGAAGTGAAAACTTCTTTAGGCGCGTTTTGCAATTATTTTGGGGGGGTTGAATGAGGCCTAGCCGTCATGCGTCACGCATCACGCGTCACGCATCACGAGTCATGCTCGGGTATGTAACGTAACGCTCCTTATACTGGCATGTTCCCGTATAGGTAGAGGGCCGACATTTTCAGGGGATGTAGCCGGGGTAAAGAGAAGACCCTGTACGAAAACGGGACCAGGGGAGGGGAGAGAAGAACAAACTTAAATAATTAATTCCGGGAGAACGGGAAGAGGTACGGGGTCGAAATTTTTATGGTAGGTGCGCCCCATGGGGGGGGGGGCATACGGGGGCTCTAATTTAAGGGGGAATTTTTGGGGGAAAACCATTTTTTGCCCGTATCTGTGCAACGAAGGCTCGGATCGAAATTCTGACAAACGATGACCCCGCCTGTTGAAGTTTTCACTTCTGTCGTGCGGTCTTAAGCACACACCAAATTTTTTTTAAGTGAAAACTTCTTTAGGCGCGTTTTGCAATTTTTTTTTGAGGGGGTTGAATGAGACCGAGCCGTCACGTATCAGGCGTCATGCTCGGATATGTAACGTAACGCTCCTTATACTGGCATGTTCCCGTATAGGTAGAGGGTCGAAATTTTGAGGGGATGTAGCCGGGGTTAAAAGAAGATCCTGGACGAAAGCGGGACCCCGTACCTCCCTTCGTTTGGCCAGGGGAGGGGGGAGAAGGCACTCAGAATAAATCATTATTGAAGTGAAAACTTCTTTAGGCGCGTTTTGCATTTTTTCCGCGGGGGATGAATGAGACCGAGCCGTCACACATCACGCATCACGCGTCATGCTCGGATATGTAACGTAACGCTCCTTTTACTGGCATGTTCCCGTATAGGTAGAGGGCTGAAATTTTCAGGGGATGTAGCCGAGGTAAAAAGAAGATCCTGGACGAAAACGGGACCCCGTACCTCCCCCTTTTCGCCAGGAGAGGGGGGAGAGAGAAAAGCTTAAATAATTAATTTCGGGAGAACGGGAAGAGGGTACGGGGTCGAAATTTGTATGGTAGGTGCGCCCCATGGGGGCCACCTTAGGCCATACGGGGGGAACCGGGGCTCAAATTTAAGGGGAAATTTTGAAAAAAAAAATTGTTTTTCGCCCGTATCTCGGCAACCAACGATCGGATCGAAATTCTGACAATCGATGACCCCGCTTATTGAAGTTTTCACTTCTGTCGTGCGGTCTTAAGCACACACCAAATTATTTTTTTTATTAATAAGGAATGGAAAATAATTTTTTACAAGCTTTTTGTATTTGAATTTAAACAAACCTGGATAAGCCAAAGGTAAATAGAAGTATAGCGATTCGGGGATTATTAAATCTTCTATGAAAAGTATCCTTAAGAGTATGAGTTTAAGAGAGAAAAATAGATAAAACTAAATAAAATCTGACAACTCTTTTATACAGTATGGGCCGAAAAAGTATGTATAATTTGGAAAAGCTTAATAATTGCTTCTCCGAAAATATTAGTTAGTACCTTTCTGAAATAAACGATTCATAATATATAATATATAATTTGTAGCTATCTAAGATATCATATCCAAAGAGAAAAGTTCAACATTAATTAGTTAAAAATACCTTTTATTCTACAAACAAGTATATTTGTATCTATATACATGCTTACTGAGTATTAAAGTAATAATTGTTACATTCATAATGCTAATAACATGGGTGCTTATGAATGAAAAATCCTTAATATATGATTCGACACTGCTGTATAACATAATATATTTATGATATCCTAAGCAAGGTCACAATCTAAGGAACTTAAACAATCTATAAATAAGAATTAATTTCCAGTGTATGTATCTGAACATACCTACTTTTTAAAAATTATTGTTTAAAAGCTAAATAGCCAAGTGACACACTGTGTAATAAAACCCTCAGTTACACAACTTCTCTACAATATTAGCTAAAATATTATTATTCCTCCTAGACTTGCTTACATTTAAAAATAATTTAGGTTGTTCCTAATAATAAAATCAATAAAAACACTACACTGAAAAATTATCTGCAAAACAGGCACTATTTAGGGTATTTTCTTTAGGATCAATCGAGAAAATATAATACATATCAAATTTCTCATTGTTCAAAGCACCAAAACACAACTATCAATGGTTTTAAAACAGCCGAAAATATTACAAAAAAAAAGCTAAGAACACAACCGAAACATCGAAGATGCGATGACAGCAATAGCGAAGTGAAGGACGTGCAGAAACTTCACAGCGACGACAGTGTGGGTGAGGGGACCGCGGGGCACAGAGCGATAGTAAGTGAACATAGGCTATTATGGGAAGTAACCATTCTCTCTAGTTTATTATTCTTGCCCAAGCTCTATGAAATTCGGATCATGTATTTGCGTCTAGCCGGTGTCCGTAGAATTGATCCCATATCTAATAACTCACTATTGTCCTTATATTACACCTAGTTTCCCCATATCAAGACAGTGATCTTACTGTCATTTTCCAAGGTGAATTAACTTCAAATTCTAATCTTATCAAGTGATTTGCGTAAGTGGTTGTTAGGTGTTGTATGCAGATCACTGGTCGTATTATTGACTTCAATCCAAAACAATTAGTTTTTAGTTTTTTCTTCTTGATTTTGGGCTTTCCAAGTATATATGCCAATTCCCTTAGGTTAGTTTGGGTTAGTTTTTGTTAGTTGTGCAGCGAGCGGAGGGCTCTGCGTGAATAATAGATATTTACTATACAAGGGAAAAAGTATTAGATTTTAGCTCGAGGTTGTGTTGCCTTCCGACGCGAGGCGGAGGGAGACAATAAACCGAGAGCTAAAATCTAATAATTTTCCCGTGTATAATACACTATTTTTTTCTGTGACGGGAAAAACGACGATTTAATATTGAAAAAACATATTACTACAATATATTAAATTCAGAAAATTATCGATGTGAAATTTGAATTTTCAAACTGGTAGTCACTTTTTTCCCAGGGAAAAAAGTAATTTCATAAAAAGGGATATTTTGTTACCTGGCAAACGAGATAAAAGAGATAAAATGTTAAACGTTAATATTAAATTTTCTCTGTTTTTATGTTTTTCTTTCTTGATACTTACCGTTTTCAAAAACATTAAAACAAATAATGCACTAATCTTAAGACTCAGGGTGAAAACAACTTTGCAAAACTGTAAGTAATGTGTAATATTAGTGCAGTTTTACCACTGCAATTTTACGGAAATGGCTTGCTTTTTGAAACTTTTGAATGCGTTTCTTGCATTGAAAGTGCTTTATCCAACGATTTTTTTCTCTTAAACTTTTATAACAAGAGAGCTTTCACTAAAAAAATTCCGTGGCCTTTTCACTTTGGCAAACACCGAATTTAATATATAGCAATTGACTACAGTTTTTTATTTCCAACAAATCAAATTGTTACTAATTTGGTTCATCATTGTAGTGTTAGTACGGACTGACCACTGTAGGATGAAACTTTTTAAACGAGCAAAGTGATAGTAGGAGAGCCAGTGACATATTTCAGTGATGATTTAGTTATGGACTATTTTTTGAGAGGATGTTAAGGGGGCATAACTAAGTGTCATCCGTGAAGATTAGCCCGGATTCCAGTCGTAAGGGGGTGGCAGAATGCCCCCCACGTGTGGAAAAAACTGCATCTTTTTATTATTTAGTTAATGCTGAAATTTTTTCCAGTACTCCTCTGATAGTCCACAAACATCGATCTAATATTGGCGGAATGATTGGCCAGTCTTAAGAGGGTGGCAGAACATTATTTAGTTAAGCTGCATTTTTTACTATATTGTTGTAGCAACTATTCCAAGTGTATATGCCAATTGGTAGAATAAAATGGCGGTCGTAACTACCTGGCAGAACGATTTGAACGTGCCGTATACGTGCCCTGACTTCGTGCCCTCCGATTGCAAAATAAATTGTATAATGAATGCTTTAAATAATAGGTTTGTTCTAGCAGCGATTTCAAACGGTTTCAAACCATCCGGAGTTTGCGCATAACGACATAAGCGTCGCTTATATGGCTATGCGCAAACTCCGTACGGTTTGGAACCGTTTGAAATCGCTGCTAGAACAAGCCTATTAACAATAATTTTGATTATGTATCTAGAATCTTCTTAGTTATCACATACATACTTACACAACTTTTTTGTGCTCCTCATAGTTGCAAAGTTATTCTCGAATGAAAAAATTTTTATAGTCGCATTTCTATCGAACGAATGTTAAAATATCAGCTTCTAAAGTAAATGAAGGTTTGCGATTACTAAAAAGGTTCTAAATAAATGAAGAAAATTGTTTATATTTAAAGCATTCATAATATAAATTAATTTGCTACCGATAGCACGAAGTCAGGGCGCGCATACGGCACACTCAAATCGTTTTTCCAGGTGGTTGCGACCGCTATTTTCTTCTGCGAATAATTGGCATATATACTTGAAATAGTTGCTGCAACAACATACTAAAAAATAAAGCTTAACTAAATAATAAAAAGTACATGGCTTCCACGACATGTTGGGGGTGTTCTGCCACCCTCTTAAGATTGGCCAATCGTTCTGCCAATATTGGATCGATGTTTGTGGCCTTTGTGGCCGTTGAGGAGTAGTGGAAAAAAATTTCAACCTTAACTAAACAATAAAAGATGCAGTATTTTTACACATGGGGGCCCCTTACGACCGTGATCCGGGCTAATCCTCTCGGATGAGACTTAGTTATGCCCCCTGAACATCCTCTCAAATAATAGGCCTTAACTAAATCATCACTGAAAAATGTCACTGGCTCTTAGACTATAAATATATATAAATATTATAGACCTTTTTTGTCGATTTTTCAACATGATCAGTAGAATCTCACGAATCAGCCAGTATAAAAAGATTTTCATGTATTAGCAATTTTGGTATTGAAGTGTGCAGGTTATTTTTGGATTAGACCAATAGACCATAATGTTTCGCCGAATGGTAAGTAATAATAATAACGTTTTATTAATCAGTCTTAGTATTATTATCTGACTAATATGAGCTACAAGGAAACTTTTTTAAAAATGAAACATTTAATTAAAATAACAATCCCATTATTTGTAGAATGCAGGGCGTGTCTGATTTATGTTTGAATATCCCGTATGTAGTGTGCTCTACTTATGCCATACCAAAGCCTAATTTTCTTTGTTCAATAACGTTTTCTAGTTGCTATGCACATTTGTTCAGATCACATAAGTTGATATTTTTAAATGGGACCACATGATGAAGTAAGACAAATGTAAATACAGGATATTTTTTTGAATTTTTATGTTTATATCCGCAACAAGTGTGTCAGCTTTTATAAATTGGCATTTTTGAAAAGCTGAAAAAAATAGGTACGCTTTAATTTCAAAAATTATACGGTCCTCTTGTGATCGTTAAAAACAGATATAAGGTTTAAAAACTCTGTATATGTGTCACTTGTTTTGTTATAGCGACTGGCAGGTAATTTATTCGAATTCTAATTTTCGAATGTTATCTAAAACTTGTTGTAGGTATTAGAAGAGTTTTGGTAGTTAAAAATAGATCTAAAGCAGGTCCTACTTTAGATCAGGCAGTGTACCGGTCTGAGTACCGGCCGGTAGTTCTCGAATCTCCCAAGAATGGCTCTGGAGTGCCTTGACGCCTTACTTATAGGAACTTTTATAATAATGTATGTACATGTTATACTCTCAAGTTGAGGCTCCTTTCATGAGATAATTCATATCATATAACAAATTTCAAGAAAATTATTCTTACTGCCTTTCACGATTTTAAGGATTTGTCTCATGCTTCATAAATTCTAATACTCTCCTGATCTGATTCGCTACACGAGTGAGTACTTCAGAAAGGGATTTATATCTATTTTTGGATCTTTCATAGGAAATACTGACCACTAATTAATCATTCTGTTAAGTGTCTAACCTATAACTGCAACTTTGAACTCTCAGCGAGTTAAAAGATATTTTAACTAGCAGTTACCTGCTGTCCAACATTTGATAAACCGCTGGGTAAAATTAAACTAAAAGCTTAGCTAACTTAACTGACCAATAGTAGTGATCTTATTACTTTATTAAGCGCGGCAATCCGGCTGCTTACATCATAAATATTGGCTTAGCGAACTCCAGGCTGGTAGAATAAATTGACAGTAATTATTTACCTAGCGTGAGCTTAATAATTAATGTCTCAAGAATTACTACCAGTTTCGTTTATTAAAGTTGCGTCCACAAAATGAACCATTTTCTCTAGAATCACCCATTCTTAAGTATGTAGTACGAGCATCGAGTATTAAATAGCATTCTGATATTTTTAGACCTCTCGGTCTGGTGTCCTTGAACTTGCATTTCAACTTCGAATGTGAGGACATTTTCCGTTCGCAAGTCTTTGTTTCATATTTAATTTTAACTTGGGGCTCCGCGACAAACACATATTCTGTCAACTAAGTCTTTCTAGGGCATCGTACTCGATATTTTCGCTATGTTTTCTTTTTTTTCTTATCTGATGTATAACGTTGGTACTCTAATATTTATCATATTACTAGAGATTTCCAATTTTAATTAAAAAAAAAAAAATACCTAGAATTTATACAATTAAAACTCCCTAAGGTATGCAATAGAAAAACATTAACAATAAAACACGTAAATACCATACGCTTTCCACTTGCGACGCTTATGTACTTTTGTACTTTACTTTTCCTAATATAT
>MU183035.1:120199-134713 GCA_016904865.1 Pissodes strobi | reverse complement strand
CAAACATCAACTCAAATTTTCTGTAATCAAACGCGTTATTCATTTTAGAAATTCCCCCCGCGTGACGCCATACGCAAACGTGGACGACTCTAAGATGCGTTAGTATCATAATCTTATTTAGTTCTTTCAGGGAGATAACCCAGAAGCGAAATAAGACTAGGTACCTGCTATAAAAGGAGTTATTAGAAAGAACTATGAGCTCATCTGCTCACACCTCATGTAGTGGTTAACAACCTTATTTAATTTGCGATATTATGTCATCAGCTTGTATCTACATAATAAACCATATTGACGTCTTCTTCAACTTTTTCCTCGTTTGGGAGCGCATTTTACCTTTTGGACTACCTGCTGTATCTTAATAGTAATTCGAACTGCTTAACTCATTCATATTTTGAAGTTATCGGTGTTGTGCCACAAAAATGGTTGTGTCGTACGCAAAACAGTAATTCAACCCTGAATATTCATGGAAATAGGGGAAAGTAGAGATCAAATTTTTGATGCACCATAATTGATTCTGCCGTCCAGCACTGTTCTTTGAAGTTTGTTCGTGCATTCTATAGTTTTTTTTTTACTACTAACATGATAAATCACCATTATTTACTCCATTCCTCAAATGAGAAGTAACATTTCTCACCCTAGGTAAATAATAATATTAAAAAAAACCTAGGTCAATAATGAAACGGAAACGGAAAATGTCAAAATGTCAAACTTGTTAGTTTGACAACTAGTTGTCATTTCGGATTATTTGAAAACTTAGGCGGCGGTTACATTGGATAAGAATTCGTACGGAAATTTGCTCGTACGAATTCATCCGAATTCATAAGAAGTCGTCGGAAGGAATCAAATGCGTATATTGACATATTTGTGGTTATATTGCTTACGATTATTTCTTAAGAATTCGTGCGAGTTCGTACGTATTTTCAATGCGACCAAAATATTTTGTTTTTTGGGTAGTTGTTCGTACGATGGGCTTTAAGTGACATGGATTGCAAAGTACTGATTACTTTGGTTCACGAACTAAGATCCCTATGGGCTCAGAAAAGCAAACAATACCATAATATAGAGGTAAATAAAAAAATATGGAAAGTGTCGGCTGGAATTAAACTTGGAGGTAGGTATTTCTATTTGAGTACATACATATTATATTTATTCAATAACAAGTTTTAATGTTCAGCAAAAAATAAGTACAAAATATATTTATTTAACAACAATTTTTATGTTTAACATAAAATAACTATTACTTAGGCACGTTTTATAAATTGTTTTCATGTTTGATAGTAAGTAAAATTCCGCACAGCAAAATAGAAGCACATTCCATGCGCTTCTATTTTTCAGTGAAATATATCTCAATAATGTGATATTCCCAAAAAATTAAACTTTGAGATAGAATCCACTAGCACTTTATAATAAGTTAATATTCGTATCATCGACAAATATTAAGGGGGAATTCGTACTGTATTAGTATAAATGAAACCCAGCAGTGTAACCACCCACGTCGTAAGAATTCGTCATAACTGATTCGTACGAATTCTTACGAACAAATTTTCGTACGAATTCTTATCCAATGTAACCGCCGCCTGATGAGTAGGAAATGATTAATTTCAAAATCTAATCAATTCAAATAATGATAAGGATTGTATCAGTGCTATTAGTAAAAAAATCATATACAGTATGACTCACTTTTCATGACTCCCCATAATATTCTTATTAATAATGCGATTTTGTCAAAATTTAGATGGACTGAAGGTACTTTGTATGTATGGAGCTGTCAGGAGATTATTAGCGTTTTTTGGCGAGTAACCACGGTTAACTACAAGTAATACTGAAGTAAGTGCCAAGCGGGCACCCCACCTCAAATTGTACTGTCTGCTTCTGTCTTCGCCAAAATACCGTAGTTAGATCTTGCATTGCTAGAAAAGAATATAGATATTTTGCATATTTATTTGAATTTGAACGTTTACTCATATTTTTAATGACAGAATGGTGGCCTCTGGAGATAAACAAACTAATGGTATTTTTTCGATGAATATGTTCAGGATACTTTATGCTGCCCAAATCCGATTTGGAGCACATTTGTGTAGGAATTCCGATGCGTATGAGGCTTCTATGGAAGAATTTCATGAACGTATAATTTACAAACTTGTTCAGAATGGAAAAACAAACATTTCACATGTTTAACGTTTCAAAATTAATCCGCCATGACTCCATCAAACCTCGAGTACGACACCTCGTCACGTATGTAAGTTATAGTAAGCCGTAGTTGAAAAATGATGATGTAATAGTGACGTCACGAAACTTCCCCTCACTTATCACAATTAAATTAATCCTCGTGAAAACAAAGTAGTATCCTATAGTATGCCGTGGTGAATTGTAGTTAGCTCGCGAAAAAACGCTTCTTGTTACGATATCTGTCAGTTAGACAACTGAACTTCCAGGCTACTTGATATTTCGAACTATTTGAAAAATAAGTAGAAAATGACTAATATAAAAATCAAATCGAATCAAATATGGTTATATATCAGTGTTAGTAGTAAAAAAAATTCTATACATACCTCGGTTGAGAAGGCCATTATTAACCTAGCACATTAGATCCTTCGGCGCTACGCGCCTCATGATATAAAAGTGCTCGGTAAATAATGGCTTACTTCTCAACCTAGGTATAAAATATACTATTATAAGACTAGGGTAATTAAATTTCGATAGTAATCTTTTGATTTTTAATGAATTCTATTTTTCATCTTTTGATTTTAATGAATTCTACTTTTCATTATTTATGGAATGAAAGACCGTGTCTTTTTAGACACGCGTACAATACAATGTCATATTCAGGTGAGGAAAGTGACAAACAGGGTGATACAATTTTGATTTCATTTTAGTTTTTTTAGACATATTTTAAGATATAGTTATTTCAAATTCTATAAATACAAAAATAATTATTGTTTTTGAGTCGCGACTCACGACTCCTTTGATCTTGATCTTTTTGATTTGTCCCTTAGTTCTAGGTTCCTTGCGTTTTTTGATATTTTATATTGTTTAGATGACATTTGAAAAACTGGCTTTAAGCAAGGTTACATCAATAATTTGATCTATTTGTATATCGTTTTTTTTTAAACTTAATGAATCGGTTTGAACACTAACCCAAAAAATAACACTCTGTAGATTAATGATAATAAAGATAATAGTAGTAACCTAATGTATCTACCGAATTTAAATTAATTATCTTTGAAAATGAGTTCAATAAATAAGATAAAAAAAAAACAAAATTCAAGTTTTTTCTCACTGTATCTGGAGAATATAGGATTTTTTAAAAAGTTTTCGCCTAAAAAGCCTCTGTAAAATTTTGTCGGTCATATATTTGCAATAATTGCAAACCCCTGCATGACTAACGTCATTAGAATTCCCAGTAGAAAGGCTACCTAATACCTTTGAAAATACAGAATATTAGAAATATGTTTTTAAATATTTTTTAACAATGATTTTAATGTTTTCAAAGTTTTACAGATAGTTTGAACTAATAATGGCAGAAAATAAATCTACGGCGTTTTGCCCACTTTTCAACGCCTATTTTAGTTTAGAAAGAGTCACTTTCCCGCACTAATTCTAATTTGGCCTTAAATTTTATTAATACCTCTAAAATTATTACTTCTTTTATTAATTTTTAATTTATCTTGTTGTTATGTTAATATGCGGTCGTAGAAATAATTATGTTCCCCACTCGACTGCTTGCCATCCGAAGTTTTAAAATAATACAAACATTGAGAAACATTCTCTTGATAGGTATACTTTTTCCAGAAGAAAACGTTGATTGGTCCCAAGAATAATAAACTAGAGCCGATGGTTTCTTCCCGTAAGACCCTATGTTCACTTACTATCGCTCCGTGCCTCGCGGTCCCCTCACCCACATCATCGTCGCTGTGACGTTCCTGCGCAACGAACGGCCTTCATTTCGCCACTGCTATCAGTGCATCTTCTATGTTTTCGTTGTGTTTTTAGATTTTTTAGTGATATTTTCAATGGTTTTAAAACCATTGATAGTTGTGTTTTGGTGCTTTGAGCATTGAGGAACTTGATATTTATTATATTTTCCGTACGAGCCTACAGAAAATCCCATAAATTGAGGATTAAAGCAGAGACCAGAGTGTCTGTTTTGCAGAGTATTTTTCAGTGTAGTTTTTTATTGATTTTTTTTATTAAATAAGGTAGGAAAAACTTACATTATTTTTAAATGTAGGCAAGCCTGGGTGGAATAATTATATTTTACCTAATATTAGATAACTTGTCAAACTGAGAGTTTTATTAGGTTTAAAAATATTTTTAAAAAGTACGTTTGTTCACGTACAAAGTAATTCTTATTTATACATTGTTTAAGTTCCTTAGATTGTGACCTTGCTTATCTCGCTTGAAGATCATAAATATATTATGTTATACATCAGTGTCGAATCATATATAAAAGATTTTTCATTCATAAGCACCCATGTTATTAGCATTATGAATGTAATACTTACTAATTGATATACACAAATTATAAGACTAAGGCTTTTTTAATTCAATTTTATTTTCCATACTTTGGAAATAGAATGTCGAAATCTGAGTGCCACAAGAAAATTACTATTTTAAATATCAGTAAACATGTAATACTTATTTATAGAATGAAAGGAATTTTTAACTAATTAATGTTCAACTTTTCGCTTTGGATATGATATTTTAGATACTACAAATATATATTATCGTTTATTTCAGAAAGGTACTAACTAACACTTTCTCAGAAGCAATTATTAAGCTTTTCCAAATTATGCATGATTTCTTGGACCACACTGTATAAAAGAATTATCAGATTTTATTTTATTTTTATCTATTTTTCTCTCATAAGCTCATACTCTTAAGGATACTTCATACAAGATTTAATAATCCCCGAATCGTTATACGTCTATTTACTTTTATTAATAAAAAAAGTAATTTCATAAAAAATAGTTTAATTTTATTGTCCATTTATAATTTTGAGTTTAAACACATTTTTATAAACTTTAAACAAGAAAAATAGTCTTGCCCTATATCTTTGCCATATGTATGATAAATCTTTCGCGCCAACTTCGCGTGTGGTTACGTGACGACGAAGCAGCTGTCACTGAAAAAATCCCGCCATGTAACCATCCTCTCTAGTTTATTGTGTTTGGATTGGTCCATGCTTAACTACGCCACTTGTGGCAGAAAAAAGCTGATCGTCCACCAAGCTCTTTATTAACTTATTATAATGGTATATTTTGAAAGCCATTGCTAAAACTATTAAAAAAAGCAGGTAAAATAATTCATCATCTTGTGGCTAGGAAATTATACGTCTTGAAAACATATTTGTTGGAAATGTTTTTCATTAAAATACCATAGAGAATTATTATGCTTTACAGTTTTGAACAGTTAGAAAACAGCCTGCATATCATATAATAGGCAACATCTGTCTGTGCAACTGCCAACTAATTATTTAATTGGGTTTTTCTAAATATTAGTTTATCAGTCAATTTTTACTATTTTCAATTTTTAATCACTTATTGTTTATTATTGGTGCGACGAAATGTATGGTTTTCGCAAGAACTGAGAGGGATAACAGATATTTTACAATGAAATCTACCACTGAAAAGATCCATGTTACAACACATCAATTTTCAAATGACTAAGCTTTGCCAAGAACCCATAAAACCTGAACGTCTCCTAACAATGGTTATTGTTATAGTTAATTTTTGCGCCGTATACATGTTTGCTTTAATGGCAGGTGTTAAGCGCAAATAAAGTAGATCTCAGCATAACACTTCTGGAAATAACACGCAACAAAGAAGTTTTAAAACAGAAGGAAGAATAAAAATAAATTTAATGGTTCGTAACGAATAATTTCAAACGTAAATTGTTATCAGCGTGTAGTTTTTAGCAAGAGTGATAAGTTGTTTAAATCAACGTAATTCTGTTGGTTGGGTTGCCAGTTTGTAAGTAACTATTTAATTTTATACGACATCTTCGGCCCAGCTAATTAAAGTTAATTTTCATAACATATAAGTTCGATTTTTCCTCTGTTCTTATATACCTAGATCTTCAGAAGCCCATATTATTGTTTTGTTTTATTTATTAATTTTTATAGTTCACAGTTTCTATTGCTTTACTTTTGTAGACTAAAATATCTGTCTTTTATTATTATAACATAGTGTATATGCAACGCATATTTAATGACTATTACGACTCTCACCTACGACTCGTATCGTTACCAATAATACAGTGTTGATGATCACTGTTAACAACCAAGTCAAACTATTGAAATAAATAGAAAAAAGCAATAAAATCACAAAATTACTTACAAATAATCTAGTCGACCCTGAATAATATGCTGTAAAGGTATTTTCTTTAGATGTTTTAATTATAAGCGCACAACGCAATAGGTTATTAATAATTTTTAATAATAATCTGGAATCTGGATTAGAAGAGCACAATTTCTGGAAAATTGACAGAAATTTTAAAACATAGTATTGCATGGGAACATGCAAAGAGAAACATGATGCAAAAACACAAAAATCTGAAATATTGCACATTTCTGGCACAATCTATCAATAATCACTTCTGACGGAATATTTATAGTTATTTGGAACTCGCATGTCATGAGAAATAACTCTTCCTAATTATCCTGCTAAAGACAACGTGCAAACGGTTATACCATATAGTGATATAATAAAATCTAACAAGCTTTCATGCACTTAAAAAAAATAATTTAAAAACATTTTAACAGTAAGTAGTATACAGGGTGCTACAAATTCTAGTGCATGCATGGGGAGCTCGGCAACCGTAGGAGATACGAAGTCGGTTAAATTGAGGCAAAGTTGTGCAATTTGATGTTCAACAGGATGCAGTTTTGAAATTTCAAAAATTCCGAATAGTTCCGGAGATATTCGTAAAAAACCGAAAAAAAAACCCGAAAAGCAACTATTTTATTTTTATTTTTTCCAGACTTTATTTGAAGTGATAATATAAAATAAACTTTACATTATTATTGCCACTCTTTTCCCCTTTATAAAATTGCAGTATCAAATTTTAAATCTGATGTTTCGTTTCCGGGCCCCTATCATCAACTTCATTTTTTTAAATACGGAGCTGAATTTTTTATTTCATTTTTTTAGAAGCCTTTGGTCTCCCAAAATCAACGATGTATCACACTTATCAATATATCACAGAGATGGGGCGATCTTTTCTGACCCGATTTCACTTATGAGAATATTTGTTACCGCTATTGGACAAGTGTGATACATCGTTGGTTTTGGGAGACAAAAGGCTTCTAAAAAATTAAATAAAAAATCCAGGTCCGTATTTAAAAAAATGAAGTTGATGATAGGGGCCGGACACGAAATGTCAGATTCAAAGTTTGGTATTTATATGGGAGAAAAAGTGGCAATAATAATGCTAAATTTATGTTACATTATCTCTTTAAATAAAGTCAGGAAAAAATAAAAATAAAACGGCTGCTTTTCGTTTTTTTACGAATATCTCCGGAACTATACGGAATTTTTCAAATTTCAAACTGCATCTGCTTGAGCATCAAATTGCACAACTTTGCCTTAATTTAAACAACTTCGTATCTCTTACGGTTCCCGAGGTCCACATGCATGCACTCGAATTTGTAGCACCCTGTATAAGCTAACCAAAACCAAATAATTTCTGAAGAGTTTTTATTTACAATGATAATATAGTTTATAAATAGCACAAATTATAGAAAATTAACTGTAAATTAATATATCACATTAAGCTAAATCCAGTTAAACATTTTATAGACAAAATCATATGCTGATTATTGCTTCTAATCTTATGCAAACTCAAATGGAATATACCGTCATCTGTGGTGAAGACGGACGATTTCCACAGTTTTTTGCCAATAAATTTTTCTCCTTTGGTGCAAAAACATAAAAAAAAATAATGTAGATGCCCCTATGTCCCTAAAACATTATGTGATAAAAAAGATAGAAAGGAAAAATTATCCTCGTCATTTTTTTTGTATGAAAGATTGTCTGCCTTTACCCCTATGTGTGTGGTGGGGGCGGCACCCACAAATTTCGTTTGAAAACTTACATAGAGGCGGACAAAAAAAATATATCTTTTTAATAAAAGAAGTGGCTATCAATACCAAGAAAATATACAAATTCAATGAAAACTGTTTATTTCGAGAAAAAGTATAAAAACAGTAAACATACAACAGATAAACTTCGATGAGTGGTACAAAATCTTATAAAAGTAAAAATAAGAAATTGAAATTTTCAAAACTTCAAAAAACTTAAAGTAAAAATTAAAGTAAACAAGAAGTTTGAAAAAACTGGTTGATTATTCAATTCTAGTATTCTTAAATTTTTCTAAAGAAGGCAATTGAAACCTTTCGCTTCTGAAAGGCTTTACGCTTTTCAGAACTTTAAACATTTGAATGCTCTCTACTATGGATAGATCTTTACTATTGGGGTTTATAAAATATAACCCAATTAAATCAGATTTTTGTTTTCTCAAAAAATGTACATAATATATATTTTTTGTTTCATCAAGGATCCTACTGTATAATGTCAAAATCAGTCTCTAAGTTGTCTTGGCCCGATATTTCTTCAGTCTCAGTCGCAGCCTCATCTCATAGATATTCAACATTTCACCTTCTTTCTCGGAATCACTGCTGCTTTGCATGTAGATATTTTGATCTTTAATATCAGCCTTAGAGGTTGTAGAGTCGATATCTAGTGTAGTAATTTTCCGACATCGAGTGTTTTTTTTTTCGCGTTTTGGTTGGGTTTTCGCAGATGTTGCCAATTTGATTACTTTCAAGAAGTCTTGTAGTGTGTTGTTCCAATAATCTTCGTTTTCTCGTCGATTCGCTTCTTCATTGACATCACGATTAACTGGAACAACTCCGCATGCCTTGAAACCGGACGTAATATTATTACCGAGGGTATTTCTTAAATCCGCAATATTCTCAATAGCTTTATGGAGAAGGAAAGTTCGCTGTCAATGTTGTTGTTTTTCATTTTCCATTCTCTCAAAATGTTACGCCAGGCTTTGCTCATAGGTGCAAAAAACGTAACATCTAATGGTTGCAGCAAGTGTGCTGCGTTGGGTGAAAGCAACACGAAGTCAATATTATAACGTTCGCAGCATTCCAGCACATGCATTGAAGTGTGGCTTGAAAGGTTTTCTCCAGTTAACAACTTCTTTCCTGGGAAATTGCTAACATAAGGGAGGAGGGTCTTGTCAAACGAGTCTTCGAATATCGTGGCATCGAATCAACCTCCTTGAGCTCCTTCCTCTATCCAGGTCAGATATAGGTGCACGACTTTACACACCACATATGGCGGCAACAGCTGCTTTATGCAGTTATTGCCATGATAACTGAAGTGCTTGATTTGCTCGAAATCCAATATCATTTGCACCCTTTTAGACCCTCAGCGGCACAATACTTTTTGTGTTTCCGGGTGGCCCGTGAGGTTGGTTTCATCGTAGTTAACGATATGTGTCCTTTCTAAATTTTGAAAATATCCAATTATTATATCTTTTGTAATATTAGCCCTGCCCTCTTAATGTGTTGGGCAAATCTTTCCAATAATCGTGTCTTTGGAAATATTTATGAAACCATTCAACTCCAGGTATCATCAAAAGTTGCAATTTTTTTACCTTTTCTATCAAGGTAATTTTTTACGAATCAAAGTGAAACCCCACTCACTGAATTTGGTAATGCCTTCTGTTAGCATTCTCTCCTCTTCTGACGAGAGACCAGTTTTGTCCGCCGTGCTTCCCAGTTTTTTACCTTTAATTTTGTCGTGAAGTATAGATTTATGGATTTTATAATAATCCGATGCCTGCCTTAAATTTTTTTGCCCTTTTTGATGTCATCCAATGCTCTTTGCAACTTGTTTTCATCGTAGTTCATAAAATGTATGCCAATTTTCTTCCTGTAGTTTCTTCTTGCCATGATGTTCGCCTTTACCCCACCTGTGAACAATTTTATATAAATTAATTATTAAGAAAAACACTTCAAAAGCGTCTCGTCGCGTATCGTTTTTCTCCTAAAAATTACCTACAAGTTAGTTAACATGTTAGTACTAACAAAAAAAATTTATACCCTTCATTGTCTGTCTGTGAGCAATAGTTTGTTTCGAAGTTTTAGAACAAATTGAGAAATTAAAAAAAGGGAATTTTTGTAGAAGCTTACCGGCATCGGCATGACACTGCCATGTATTTCACGAGTTTAATAGGCAGTCTACAAAGCCTTGAATTAAAATTCAAATCTTAATTTATCATAGGAAATATTTTTCTTCCGAGTTAAGAATTACATAACTTGTAACCTAGCTAGAGATCAAACATTTCAATACTTATCCCGAGACTTACCTTGTCAAATAAGATTGAAACAATTAAAAATCAGCAAAATAACAAAACAATTAAATGAAATAATCATTATGTTTTGTTGAGATCGGAGCATAAGATGAGACAATATCTCATATTTTTCTTAAATTATGAACGGTTATTGAATTTTCATTTATTTTAACCTTTTAAGTTCAGGTATGTTACTCCATAAGTTCAATTAATTTTCACTTCAACCACTTTAAGTTTAAAGTAGTTCCCAAAATTAAGTGGAGGAAAATCTTTTTTTATTGTGTATGTTATTTGGAAATCCTTAATACCAATAATGGTACAAAAAAATTTACCACAACTGCAGATATTTTTAACTATGGTTTAGAAAATTAACTAGAACTTAATATAGTAATAAACAAAATATTGCAGAAGATTATACAAAAAATAATTATTGTTGTTAAAAACTAAGTAAAACACAACATAAATGTTGTAAAAACATAAAAATAAATTCTGTAAAGAGAAAGCAGGTTGGAGTTAAATGAAGGAAAACGATCAGTGAGGATTACATTTACATAAAGCTAAGGTTATATTATTTCAATAATGACAGTCAACAAATAGGATAAAATCTTCATTGAGTTTTCAGCTTGTACCACCAAATCTTCGTCTTCCATATCATCAAAAAATGTTGTAATTGATTTTACGTTTATTGATAAAATAGTTAATTAATTTCAAGACATATAAACCTTTTTCAGTCATTTACGTAAACACTTCTTTATGGGAGAATATATTTTTACCGAACGCCACTCGTGCATGACAACTAACTATATAATTAATCTGAAAAATGTCGATGCTTTTTTTGAGAAAAAAGTATTTATTCTTCCAAGTCGACATTTACATTTCAAACAACAAGGCCTAGACGCGTATTATTTCATACCAGACTTTTTTTGAAAATTATTGGACATTGTTGTTGGTGTATTACACTTGTTGCATATTATACTCCATTTTCCTTGAACATTTTAAATATTCGAGAGGGACGTCCCTAGCCATACATAATTTGCAAATCACGTTGTTTTATGGCTTTGACATTGGACAAAATTTCCTTAGTTCGCTTATTTATAGCATTAAATGGTATGGCAGGCACGCATGCTAATTCCTAACACATGAAAAGTGATCATTTATGCGAAGGAACTTTTAATTACAAAAACTAATAGTTAATCCTTACACAAGCTTACAGCACGCTAATAAAAGGAAATGTTAATCGATTATTTATATTGAAGAATTAATGAAGACTTGAATATAGAGTAGCCTTAAGTTACAGATGATGTATGTAGGTACATGTGATTTATACTGATATAGATATAGAAGCTTGAAAACATAACAACTCCGTTCGCATTGCTCTCAACATTTTTCCATCATCGTCTTCAAACTGACTAGTTAAAAAGATCATACGCAACACATACATGACAGTGTATAAGTAATTTCTAGAATATATATCTTATGAAAAAAGGTTTACATGTATACAGTGTGTCACACAAGGATCTCTTAAGAAACCTTATAAAACCTCCTGTTCGTTTTGAACCATCGAAAAATCATGTATGTTAATATCAATCATTTGCTTATGTATCGTTATAAATGTATCATGGCATGTATCTGAGGATTTAAACCAACCCTTGTTCTAAATTTAAAGTTTAAACTTCTAAAAAAATAGTACTGACATCTATGGATTTAATGTAAAAATTATTAAAATTATTAAAAATATCTATTTTCCGTTAACTTTTCTGGCTAATATTTTTCCAAGTAAATTGAAAACAGCTATTGTTTCACCGATTTTTAAGGCAGGGGATAGTGCATTACCATCACACTATCGACCTATTTCCCTACTTCTGATTATCTCAAAAATATTGGAGAAGTGCATGGCACTTAGGATATCTGACTTTTTGAGACACGCAATCTTTTCTCAGCAAGTCAGTTTGGTTTTAGGCAGGGTAGGAGCACTGTGCTTGGTATACTCGATTTAGTTTCGGGCATAATGGAATCATTTGAGAATCAGGAGTATAACGCAACAACCTTTTGTGATCTTAGTAAAGCCTTTGATTGTGCGACGCACAGCATTCTCGTACAAAAACTTCAATTTTACAATTTCCAAAGTAATAGTATACAATTATTAAAATCTTATTTCGAGGGCAGGTCTCAAGCTGTTTGGGCGGGAGGTGCTTTGTCTGCCCACAGATTGATGGATATGGGTGTTCCACAGGGATCAATCTTGAGCCCCTTATTGTTACTTATTTATATTAATGATCTTCCTCTAACAGATCCTACAAGTACATTCACTCTTTTCGCTGAAGATACATCCTTGTCCTGCAGTGGAGATTCTTTGGATTTGGCATCGGAAATGCTGTGCGTGGCGCAGCCGATGGTTGAAGAATGATGTAGAGCTAATAAGCTTACACTCAATAACAACAAGGCACTCGCGTTTATCAGATAACCAAGAACAAGTAAAATTTCTTGGTATTCAGATCGACAATAAATTGAAATTTGATCATCATGTTGACTTTGTGGGTGGAAGAATGAGAATTGGGGCTTTTGCTTTGCGGGGGATTAGTGCTTGTGTCTCCTTAAATACTTTAAAAACAGCCTACTATGCACTTGTGCACTCTACTTTATCTTACGCATGTATTGTATGGTGTCACTCATCTCATGCTTATCGAGTATTTGGCATGCAGCGGAGATACGTGAGGAAAATTTCGGTTTGTCCTTCGGGGAAGACTGCAAAGGTGCTTTCCAACAGCATAAGATTTTGATCTTTCCATTGGTATACGTGAAACTTTAATATATATCAAAAAGAACGAAAATAAGTATGCACATCTAAAACACAAGAAAGAAGGAAAATCTGGCTGTCATCTATCGACGATTGAGGAATTGTCAGAGTGTGCCCGATTTTCTATGGGCATTAAACTTTTTAATAAAATACCTACCATGTAAAATCTTTACAACCAAAACGTTTTAAGCAGAGGGTTAAATCGTTTCTTCTGGAGTGGGTATTCTACTCTGTGGAGGAATTTTTAAATTGTGATGTCTCAAATATATAAATATGAATTTAAATGTACCTTTTAACAACTGTTGACATACCTGTGTATGTGTATAAATTTTAACTTTTGCTTAATGTTTCTATTGTTTGTTTATTATTGTTTATTGACGTGTGTAAGTACTATGTACATTGGCATAAAAAAAATTATCATTAATTCATTCATTCATAGAGAACAAAAGTTAGCAAAGGATAAAAATGCACCATTGGCGTATGCGGTAGTTAGAAGCATATTTAATAAAGTAAAACTAAATATCTCGATCTAGTTTGTTGCTAAATATTTTTCTTAGCTTGGAACTACAAGCTTTAATTTCAATAGGTAGAAAAGTAGAATATTTACCTTGCAAATATTTATAGACTACGGATTTTGATGATTGAAATGAACACTGAACTATGCTTTATTTTATCGTCACTGAAAACTACCCTGAAACTTGCCCTGTGAAACAAATGGCAGCCCAAAGGGATGTGAAATGGTGAGACTGAGTCGAGGAAAGCCTTCAATGCAGCCAAATATTGGGAAGTTGAGATAACTACCATAAAACCCTATCCGGGTATAACAAAGAGCTTCGGAGATTCAATAGAAGAACTTTTAGGTCCTTTGTGAATGGATAGATGAGCTAGCATCGTCTATTCGTCTACAAAAAGTTCTATCCAAGGAGCACTCAAATTCTAGAAGCACACTTTTCCGGGTCAAGCATAATTGCTAAAGAAGGGCTGGCGCAAGAAGACAAGCCCATTGAAACCGCTTAACGCCCTACATAAAGGGCAAAAGGTCTAGCCAACAAAATATTTACAAAAAACGCAATCAGATGGGCGATACATAGCTTCAAAACCCTATAAATACATAGCTTCAAAACCCTATAATTCCCGGGGAGTAGATGGAATGGTTCCAGCCTTGTTACAACAAGGTATAGAGCACCAACTACCACACATTCAATAAATTTTCACAGCCAGCTTTGCATTGAGCTATATTTCCAAAAACTGGAGGAAAGTTAAGGTACCATTCATACCAAAAACAGGGCGAGCATCAAAAGCGGAACCAAAGTCTTACCTCCCCATTAGCGGAACCTTCTTCCCTCTTA
>MU183035.1:80771-119799 GCA_016904865.1 Pissodes strobi | reverse complement strand
ATAAGATATAGTATTTTTGTAAATGTAGATGCCTTATAATGTTTATTTATTTTTTTTAGCTTGTGTTAAATTTTGAATTCTACTTTTTTGTTTTGTTACTACTTAATAATAATTTGGCGCAAAAATTTTTTTGTTGTTGTTACTGTTAATATTAAAGTTGTTAAATTGTTTGCATTTTTAATTATTATAAGTAATTATCGAGATAATAATAGATTGTTTTAATTAATACAAACTTGTCTTGAATGAATAAATTTATTTCGTGTTAGCTCTTGGAGTAGTAAATTAGCCTTTACAAGATGACAGCAATTTTAAATGTAAAAAATTCACTTAAAAATCGCCTATTTTTCAAAAGATCTTAATTAAATAAGTTGCAAATGAGTAGGGGTCAAAATAATCTTTAAAACAGGCTTGGACTCCTTGTTTTCATTAAAAGGATTCAAAATGGCACCTAGCCGCCATACTGAAAATCTTATCCATTATTTTAATTTTCTTTCTAGATTACCTATAATGATTCTGGTAAAACTCAAAAACTTTTGAATGTAACATTTTTTTCGAAACTCCTGCAATAAACCGGGTTAGGAGCTTTTGACAAAGCCAAAAAGGCTATATCTTAGCATTTCTTGGCTCTAAACAGCTGCTTGTATCTCAAGTATTATTAGAGGCAAAGGAAAAGTTAAAAATCCTTTTCGACAACTTCTATAAAACAATTAAATTCAAAATGTTTTTTTTACGGTATTAAAAAATGCTTTAATAAATTACTGACACTTACAAAATAAGAAAAAGCTCTATTACATTTTTATCAGGGATTATTTTGCTGTAACAATAAAAAATAAAAATAATTTTTGGAAATTTTCGAAACGAATAAAAGCTTTAAAAATTGCCGCGTTTGGGTTTTCATCCTATATGAAATGCAACCCTGCCTAATTCAATTGTTTTCACAAACCAGGTTATTTCCAATCAGTTTTACAAACGACTCTTGAAAACCGCATCTTGGTTACGAAAATATTTCACTCTTACCTAAAAAAGAGAGTTTGTCCCATTCATCTTGTCCAGCAGTTTAGTACATATGACTAACATCACTGACAATTAGAATTAGCTATGGTTATTTTGTTGCTAGTCTTTTTTTAAAGCTTCCAGAAGAAAAAAAAATTAAAATTAGTATTGTTGCTAAAGTAAGGGAAAATCGGGAATTACCTTACACCTAAGGTAAAATAATAGGGATTACACCTAAGCTATAAACATTACAGTGGCCTGCTATATCCATATGGTTAGCCTATGGTTTTTGTGGCAATAACCCACAATGTCAGAGTCCTATATTTCTGAAGACATTTAGTTATAAATAACCAAATAAAAGTACATTGTACTAAACTCTTTATTAAAAGTAACTTTGACAATAAAAAAATATGAAAATAAAACATAGAATGAGACTGGTAACTTCCTAAGCTGGCATGCACCTAATTAAAATTAAAGTTCGGGAAAAAAAAAACTAAAATGAATTGAAATATGAGTTAGAAAAAATATCCTAGGAAATACTAAAATGCGAGTACAAGTCAACAAAAATCACAAACACAACTTTCTGCGTAATCTTTCCCGCTACACCTGTACCCCAACTCGCGGTTTCTCCCAAATTCTCAGCATATGTGGCTTACATCATCTTTTTTTCTTATCTCTCCACTAAATTCGTCGGCGTATTCATCATCGTTACACCATCACACAAGTTTTATTCGCCTGCTTCCTCAGATGAAGAAGAATCAAACTTCACTTTTCTTTTCTAGGATTTTATGTTTTACTTTGTTCTCTCACTTGGCTTGTTTTTAGCTTTTGCGATTGTCCCAGTCTTTTTAGCCTCTTTATCATCTCAAATTTGCTTCATCGGGGTCAATGTTAAAACTTTCGAATGCTGTTTTGAGCGCCCTTTGCCATTTCCTTTTCCTTTTTCCAGTGAGCTTAATTCTTTGTTTTGTGGCTTAGGGGAAAAGCGACTTATGCCCAGTTTCTCAAAGTATGGATAACTTTATTCTTCAAATATTTCCTATAACAACGATTGTTAATACAATTGTAACCATAGTAATTATAGGCTCCAAAACTTTATAGAATAGATATCTGGTACTTCAGAAACCGGGCCTAAAAGATAGTTTTTCAGTCACATTAGGATTGCTTCCGGGTGTGCTGGGTTAGGGATTGTCTATTATACTGGGTGTGGATTATCTATTGCATCGTTCATGGATTGTACAGGATGGCTCGAATTCGAATCTATGTGTGGTGATCTCGAAAACCGTAAGAGATGGAGTGCCGACCAAAAATGACACATTTAGGTGCCTAACAATATGCCCGTTTAGAATGTTTTAAAATTTCGAGTATTTCTGAGGATATTCGGAAAACCCCAAAATGTTGAAATTTAAAAAAACCGTTTTATTTTTTTCCTGGGCTTATTTAAAAACAGATTTCAATTTAAATTACATTTTTACATTGCAACTTTTTTCGCTCTAACTAATGGTGGTATTCAGTTTGGAATCCGACGTTTCGTCTTCAAGGGGTCATCATCAACTTTTTTTATTTTAAATACGAGATTTATTTTTTTATCTCTTTTCTGATGGCATTGGCGTTGTTGATATGAATATGTGTTTTAGTTTTATTTTATTCTTTTTTTAATTCATATTTTTTTATTTTTTTAAATTACTTATTTTGCTTTGGCCTAATTTGAAATAGTTAGTTGCTCTTGAAATTGTTATATTCTAGAAAGAAAAATTAGTGTGTTTTCTTTTGTTAAGTGGAAAATTGGAATCTTTATTTTTAATGGAAATAATAAATAGTAAAATTAAATTAACAGGTTTGCTTATTTTTTACTCCAAAGCAAAATAAATAATTTCAATAAATTAAAGATAGCGAAATGACGGAAAAAGCGGCCATGCAAAAGTGCCATTGAATTTGAAATACGTCTTTAAATAAACTCATAAAAGATATAAAACCGTTTTTCAATATTTCGTTTTTTTTCCGTTTATCTCCGGAAATACTGGCAATTTTAAACCTTTCTAAGTGGCATATTGTTAGGTCTACCTAAATGCGAAATTTTGCCCTGATTTGACCGAAGAGATACAGTGTCAAGTTGTGGAGTCATATGAAGTAGTTAAACATGGTAGGTATTGGCCTGCAGTAGCAGACTGATATTTTTGCCGCCTTCACCGAGGAGACACAGTGTCGGCCAAATTAGGGCAAAATTGCGCATTTAGGTGCCTAACAACATGCCATTGAGAAAGGGTTAAAGTTCCGAGTATTATATCTTTTATGAGCTTATTAAAAGACGCATTTTAAATTGAATTGCACCTTTGCATGGCTACTATTTTCGCTCTATGTAGTGAGTTTAGAATCCGACATTTCCTCTTCAAGAGGTCATCATCAACTTTCTGTTTTTAAATACGAACTTTAATTTTTTTGTCGTTTCTCAGATAATATTGGCGTTATTAATATAAATATGTGTTTAATTTTTTATTACTAGTTTTTATTTGATTTTTTTTGAATTATTTATTTTGCTTTGGGGTAAAAAAGTAAACAAACCTGTTTATTTAATTTTACTATTTTTTATTTTTATAAAAGGTGAAGGCTCCAATTTTCCACTTAACAAAAAAAAAACGAACTCGAATTAGAGCCACCCTGTACAGAAATGGCTTGTGTTCCGGATGCATTGGGTTCTAAATCGTCGACTATTAGGTCTTCGGTATCGGATGTTTGACAACAAATGTCTTTGAGTTTGTCGGATCGATAGGAAAAATGCCTAAAGATGGTTTGACATGCTTGGCGTAGTGCAGTGGCCAGATAGCTACTGCGCTTGTGATACGACGGCCCGGGTTCGATTCCCGTCAGTACCCAGCCATTTTTTAAAGGTTATGTTTGTTTCTTTTTTAAATTTGAATTAGTTTGGGTTAGTTTTAGCTAAAATGTTTCATCCAGGTAACAATAAATTTCAGCCCCTGCCACATCAAAATTACAACAAATAATATATATAAAATTTAATTATCACTTAATTATGGCCGACATTCGGCCATGGTCGCGTCGCCGGGCAGAAAAGTTCAAAACAGACCGCTGTCTAAAGACGCTAGTGTTTCTGTCCCTTATAGGACCCAGAATTTATGTCGGTTTGGAGCAAATTTGTGTTTTTTCAATAAAGTTAATAAATTATAGAAAAACATCTGTGATTAAAGCTGTGATTCTATTTAAACTAGTTACCTCAGGTCTTCGAACACTGACTTTAGGATTGCGTTTTAAAAACGAGTAGAACCCGTCCTATCCGGCCAATTTTTAATTTTCATTAAAAGAATGATTTGTTCTATTGGCTTCAGCATACTCGTATGCAGTTATTCTGAATTCTAAAGGTGTCAAACCATAAAAGTGATTTGACAAGCTTAGAATATATTCTCTTATATCGGCTTCTTGGTCCGGAGTAAATGTAGCTTTTCTGCCAAGATGTGGACGGGAATCAGTGCCATGATGTTTTACGTGACCATGTAGGGACATTACCGGAACAGCATGTTTAGCTGCAGTAGGGCGAAGTTTTACACCACTTCTTGCACTGCTTCATTCTTTGCGGTAAAAGAATATTTACTGAACAGTAAATACTACAAGGGAAACTATTCATTGGATACTACTACACGCGAAGCTTTTCATAATATATCATTCATTATTTCAGGGTTTCATAGTTTCATCATTGATTTCAATGAATGGGTGTGTACGTGTAGTCTTTTGACTTGCTGCCGATAAGGAAAGAGTGGGAGCTGTCAATTAAAGTGAGAGAAGATGTTAAGCTAGTAATAGAAAAAAATTCTCGTACAGTATTACCCGTTGCTACCCTATCCATATCAAGCGATGTAGATACAACTATTTACAATTATTTTAACATTGAATATGTCTCTGTTACTCTAGTATGGGGCTTTAGACCGAAAAAAAAATCATGCTACATTTGCCACATGACGTCATACGCATGAGAAACGAGATTGTTTGTTCCGCGGTTCAAATTACTAAAATAAATTGAACTAACTGAAACGAACCGGAAGTTGATTGAACGACTAACCAAAAGCACCAAAACAGGGTAAAACGTATCGGAACAGGTTACAAAAATTAAAGTAAGGCAAAACTAATCAAAACGAACTGAATTTTAGCGACTAACCAAAAACATTAAATTCGATTATAACATATCGAAACAGGTTCAACTGACTAAAACAAATTGGAACTAACTGAAAGTAACTGAAAGTTGATTGAATGACTAACCAAAACTAACAAAAAACAACTAAAAGCACAAAAACGGGCTAAAACCTATCGGATCAGATTAAAAATATTGAAGTTAGTTAAAACTAACCCAAATTAACCGAATTTTGGCGACTAATCAAAACTAACCAAAAACACTAAAATTAGTTAATAGCTTATCGGAACCGTTCAAATGACTAAAATATGTTAAAACTAACTGAAAGTCGATTGAACGACTAACCAAAACAAAAGCACCAAAAAAGGCCAAAGCATATCGGAACAGATTAAAATTATTAAAATAAGTAGAAACTAACTTAAATTAACCAAAAAAATTAATATTGGTTATAATGTCCGGTTCAGATGACTAAAATAAATTAAAACTAACTAAAATTAACTGACTAGCCAAAACAAATCATTAGTAACCAAAAGCACCAAAACAGGGTAAAACATGTCGGAATAGGTTACAAAAATGAAAGTAATTTAAACTAACCCAAACGAACTGAATTTTGGCGACTAACCAAAACTAACCAAAAACATTAAATTTTATTAGAACATATCGGAGTCGGTTCACATGACTAAAATAAATTGGAACTAACTGAAGCAAATAGAACGACTAACCAAAACCAACCCAGAAAACTAAAACGGGCTAAAACGAATCGGAACAGGTTAAATATATTACAGTAACGTTAAGGCCAATTATATATTAATAGATTTTCCTATCTACAAGTGGAGAGTAACTTTTTAGGTCTTCATATCCTCACCTCTTTTATTTTTTAATTTTTATTTTATTTTTTAAAACTGATATTATTATTTGACTTAACTATTAATCCTGATAATGTTTAACGTTACCTAACGTTAAAAATGCATCTCTTTAATTAAATATATTATAAACACTTGTATTTGTATTTTTACTTTTTTCAACTATGCTTTAAAAACTATTTGAGTTACAACACAAACCAAATGTTGCTTTTTAATTCATAATTTTCAGTGTCTCCCCCCTACCGGTTGCATCTTTGTAAAGGAGTGTGAATTTCGTATTTTATTTTATAGAATACTGAACATTTAGGCTATCTTTCTCAATTTTTATTAGTCAGCTAGTGTCGAGGTTGGCATATCTATCATATGCCCGCTTCATATAATTTTTTCAAAGGTTTATCTGTCATGGAACTTGTCACATAATTTTAAACTAGAGTCATGTCGAACCGGTTCTGTCTGCAGTAATCAAAGACATAGAAAAATGTGTTTAGCGGTGATTAAACTGATCGAATCACAAAAAACTTCAACAAATGATTACATAAAATACGAAATTCCTCATCACCCTCCCTTTGCTAACGATCGAAATTCCTTGAAAAAGCTCCTCTCGATTTTCATGTAAGCAAACCCAAGAAAAGCAGCAACAGTGAAATAATTTTAAGCGCCAATACGTTTTTTTCCCGCAAATTCCATATCTGGTAGTTCCAGTACGTCGAGTGCGCGTTATGGTATAATCTACTTGTGTAAATTGTATAGAGTCACTTTTATTGACATCTGGTAATGACCTTGTTGAGAAACTGGTAGTCATTCACCTTTTCGCGTGCAGATAATATAATTATATTTTTTTAGAGAAGTATTATTATCCTAGCAACTAGGATTTCTACGGGTACCGGTACTTATTGGTTGTATAAAGATACTGAGACTAAACTGCATAATATCTTGTAACTGAATTATCTTTCATGCAGTTTATTCCGTACCTCGGCAACAATTGCTGTAGAATGTTCACACTCTGTATGAATGATTTAGAAATCGTTAAGACCAGTACGTAAATATTGATGCATTAGCAAATATAATTTTTTTGCAAATATACCGTAACAGTCATAAATTAATTAACTTTTATTAGATTAATATGACAAAATTAACTTGTTTATTTATTATAATGTTTTTACGATTGCATATGTATCTGTTTGGTTTATATTCAATATTTCGGAAAAGTTGTGCTAATCAGGCATAAAACCGTGCAAGTTATAAAGCAGTTTTTGTCATTTACTATACCTGGATTATTTTACCATCAATTAGATGGGGTTATGATGAATATAAATATTGTAAAATTAGTAATCATATATATTATTCAGGCGTTTCACAAATAGTTTTTAAAAGTGCACAGTGTGTCTGTAACGGTGGGCATTCATAAAAAAACCATTGGTGTTATTGTGTTAAAAGTAGAATCGCAACATTCTTAAAAATATTCGAATGAAGCATTTAGATTCAGAATCAGAATATGTTTATTAAAGAACAGTAGGTATACAATTTACCATAGAGAAATTGCCACTTGAATTAGTAGTGTCAAATGTAATACAAGGAGAAAATTGGTACTAAAGACCCCAGTAGGTCTGACCCTGTTATGTATTATTCAAAACAGAAAAAAATACAAGCAAATAAGTAAAAAGGTATTTAAGCAGCTGAATAACTTAAAATCTAAATAATACCC
Organism: Pissodes strobi; assembly: GCA_016904865.1. Lineage (NCBI taxonomy): Eukaryota > Metazoa > Arthropoda > Insecta > Coleoptera > Curculionidae > Pissodes > Pissodes strobi. Next base: position 112,097 of record MU183035.1, on the reverse strand, counting down.
AAATCATTTTACATTTACAATTCTAATTGCAAAATTTACGACATACAAGGTCTTAAAAGATGAAGCGTGAGATTAATAGACACTCTTACATTTAAAATATTAAATATACCAAATTAGCATTAATCAATCAGTTAGTAAAGAAAACACAAAAAATACACTTAAACTTTGAGACAAACCTTGGTACATTTTATATTTTTTAAATTAACATTAGTTAGTTATATTTGAACAAGATACAATTAAAATAAAGATAAAATAATATTCCGGATTGAGAGGCCCAATAGATAAACTAATTTATATTCAAGTATTCATGTATGGCGTAGGATTCCAGTGACATTAGCGATTTTAAATGTTTGTTTTTTATTTGAGTTTTTAATTGTTGAGGCAGGTTGTTATATGGTTTAGTTTAAAATTAGATGGGACTGCTCTCTGTAAGCGAAAACCTATGTTTGGAATATATATAAGAATATCTGTCATCAAAATGCTTATGTAGAAACAAAAGATACATGAACAAACAAAACATTGGGAGCTTTCATCGACTTATCTAAAGCTTTCGACGGTATAGATCACAGTGTATTGCTGGGCCAGCTAGAACTATATGAGGGTAGGAGACCTGCCTTGCATTGGATATGATCATATCTCAAAATCCCAAGACAAAGAATTTGCGTTCAAAAATATAGGGTAGCAACGGTTTCCGTTGATCACCAGAGAAATCCTGCAGGGCAGTGTCATTGGACCAATCCTATTTGTATTCTATATAAATGATTTTTCTTAATCCATAACTCGGAGAACTATAAAACTGGCAACTACGCCGATGACACAAATATTCAAATAATTGCCAAAACTTTTTTAGAACGTTAAAAATTGGCAAATGTTTGTGTGGCAAAATTGCAGGGATGGTTCTCAACCAGGAGAAATCAATTTTCATAAATATTTACACATTAGAATCGACAAACAACTGTCGAGACAGCTTCAACAGCATGCCAAATTCCTTGCTGTACACATTGACTCTGCATATTGACTAACACCTTAAACGAAATAAACATGCTGATTGCTCTCAGGTAAACTGAGTAGTACGTGTTATAGTTGTAGAGTTTTAAACCAATATTATGACCAAAAAACCTTGCACTCAGTATACTATGCTACCTTTTACTTTGCTTCAAGATATGCTATAATGTTTTGGGAAGTGTCTCTGGAAGTGAGGAGAATGCTTTCATTTTGCAAAAACGTGCTTTAAGGCAAAATTGGGTACAAAAGAGGCATGCAAAAGTCAATTTAAATGTTTACTTTACCTGCAGTTTATATATTGAATTACTGTATATAGCAGTTTTGATTGGCCTACCCTTGAGAAAACCATGTTGAAATGGCTTAAAATATTATTCTAAAATAAAAAAAACGCCAGAAGTCTCAGACTAATGGTTCTTTAATGGCCAAAAACTTGCAAACCGGCATGAATTTTGCTTGTTTTAGCTTTTCTGGAAAAACTCTGAAGTAAAAAGAAAATATATTCATTATAAGACTGAGGAAGGCAATTCTGATGAGCAATATTTGATGAGATTGTTGGATAATATCCGTCATATATAACCATCACTTTTTATCTTATAAAAGAGATTTCCTCTGGACTGACTGGATTAACTGTCATTTCTGCAAAATATCATACATTTTTGGTGTGTTTTTGTTCACCTCTTATCCCGCTAGGTCTACAAAAAAGTCGTTTAGGTTCTTGCATGTCCTTCAGGCTCTCCTTTCAACACGAGATAGCCCTATATTTATTTTCTGATTCTAAAACTTTATTTTTATATTTTTTTATAAAAGTGGCTAGAATTATTTTGTATTGTTTTTTTGTTCCCGATATGCTCCTTGATACTCACGATAATTTTGGCAAAAGGACAAGCAGTATATCGAATAATTTTTTACTCTCTAAAACTTTAGGTGTCTGTACTTTCTAAACTTTTTTTTTGCACAATTTTTAAGGAAAACTTGTCGCGCGCCCATATTATTCGCAGGTAACTTCTAGTTTTTAATAAGTTATTTATTATCTTCATTAAATATTCCTTTTCTGAAAACATCTGGTTTCTTATTTCCACAATTCTAAACTGTTAAAATATCCACATTAAAGTCAATTTTTAAAATATCCACATAGAGTCACCTGCAATATCCCGATAAAAAAGGGATACTTTATCTTGTGTCACTAGTGGGTAGTCTGAAGATTCTTCAATTCTCCTGAGATCTGGTCTAGCCCGGTTGCTTATTCTCTGATAAATCCAAGGCTGTTCATTTTAAATAATGTGATCATTTCTGTCATTTAGTTATTTTAGTTATAAATTTTGCATTGTGTTCATTTGGACCACTGTTGGACATTTGTTTATGTGTTTATACCCGCAGGTAGGATGCATCTTTGAACTCGCTTTTCGTTGGTCACCATTGTAGCAACGCTGTCGATGATGAAGACGTCATCTGTTTTTGTAGCCTAACTTTTGGGATTTTTTTTTGTATTTTCTTCAGTTTTGTTTCTTCACTCAGTAAACAATTGTTCTCATCTAAAAAATCGTTTTTTTTTCTTCTCATACAGCTCGAAAGTACCTCTGGATCTGCAGTCCTATAATATACACGCAAAGAATAACAAAAGATACACTGACAAATTTAATGTACATTCAACAGCCGCACATTCAAATGTAGCCTTTTCTGATAGCCTGGATATCCTGGGTTTGCAACAAATGCCCCTCCTTACATAAATTGCTGAGTTTCCATGCTCATTCACTCCTCGACAAAAGCAAGGGACAAGCATGTATAAGTCCGTCTAGAAAGTATCCGGAATTTCATATTTTTCCTAATTTTAATATCTTTCTTTTTCGTAACATTCCAAGACAAAAGTAATACATCAAGTACGTTCTCTCGTTAGTAGACTACGGTCAAAATAGCATGGCAACACTATCTGTCAAACATTGTCGATTGTAAGCAGGCTTAAGATTTGTGATTTAATGTCGCAAGTAGAAAAAATACACGAGGTGAAATCTTTCTATAGAAAAGGTGTTCGAACGTTAAAAAAATTAGTGTAATTGACTGGACTCAAAAAAAGCGCAGTATATGAGACAATAAAGAGGATAAAAATGGCACAGATAATAATATGAGGCACAGACCAGTTTCGAGAAGACCGAGAAGAACATGTTACAGTCCATATTCATAAATTTCCCAGTAAAGTAATGGTTTGGGGAGTAATATATCAGCTTGGTACTACACCTCTCTGTATACTTCATGGTACCATTAATAGTGCAAAGTATTGTGGTAATCTAGAAGATTTTCTTCTCGAAACAGCTTATGCTTCCAGAGGGTTGGCTTATTCAACAGTATAATGTCATACGTCTGTCTATATTTATGCTTGAATGCAAGAACACCAATTGGCAACAAATCCATAGCCGCCAGCTTCACTAGTTCTTAGTCTCATTGAAAACATTTTATGGTGATTAACAAGCATTGATGTAAAACGAGTAATGCCACAAAATAACACAGATCTGATTAGGTCAGTTTTACACCTGGACCACCATCACCGAACATTATGACGGTGACCTAGTTTCAGGTGTATCTGGACGTATAGTGAGGCGTTTAAAGATAAATGGAGGATGTATATGTAAATGAGATGAATTATTTGTTGTAATTTTGTAATTCAAGTAATAAAAATTGAAACCGAAAAATTATAATTGTATTTTCTTTTTTCCGGATACTTTCTAGACAGACTATAGTTATTGTATGCCGATAATTGGTCTCTTGTTTTCCGATGCTCTGTAATGCATAGAGCAATGCAATCCTTCTTTTCACTTGGATAACCATTTTACTGACGTATACTAGTTTCAATAGATTGGACATTTAAGTAGAAAGTGCTGCTGATGTGTGGCTTTTTCCCGGTGGCTTGTGGTTGGCTTTGCGTCGTTGTAGGTTTTGAAAATTGTTGATAATCACATTTTTTCCCCAAAGATTGGTGACAAACACATTCAACTGCTCCTAAGGTAATGCCAGTTTGAAGGGACTCTTGTCTTTGCTTTTCTTTGTGCGCATGTTTTCAGAAGTTAGATCTCTTAAGTTTTTGGTATACGTGCTGAATGGTATCTTCTTTTTTCGTGTCGTGATGACGTCCCGATAAAAAAGAGATACTATATTTTGTGCCACGAATGGTCCCCTTGATCAGGTCTAGTCTAACCCGCTTTCTTCTTTTCTGACAAATCCAAGGCTGTTTATTTTGAATGTATTGATTATGCCTGTCATTTTGTTATTTTTCGTTAGAAATTTTGTATTGTGTTTATTGGACTACTGTTTATTCCTGTAAGATGCATTTTTGAATGTTTGTGGCAACGCTGTCGAGATGTCATCTGTTTTTGTAGCCTTATATTTGGGATTTTTTTGTTTATTCTTGAGTTTTCTTACTTCTTAACTCAGTAAATGATTGTTCTCATTTAGAAATTCGTTTTTATTTTCTTCCAAGAGGCTTATTGTCTTTTTATATAGCTCTCATTCCTGATTCCAATATGATGCCACGTAGTATATTATTCATGAACATATAATTTGGTTGCTAAAAAATATTAATTATTAGCAAAAATAAAGTCCTCAATTCTATAACAAACTGTATTTTAGAATATGCTGTGTATAAAATATTCTTTGCGAGGTACATCGTCTTTAAATAAAGGTTTCCAAAACAGTGTTTCCATTTAGGCACTTCTCGCCTATTGCCTCTTAAGGTATGTTTCCGCTTGTGCGTCGGACGCATGCAGTGGCTGCATGCAGCGACTGCATGCATTCGACGTTGCGTTTTAATGGTTCATCAAGTGCAGCAGCTTTAACGAGCAATGCGTTTTTAACTGTCATGGAGTAATACTCGCGCGTCAGAATTTGGAGGCAGGACAAGACGAAATAATTTGAAAGGACATACAATAATATAAAAGATAAGGAACGTTATACACTCTAAACGTACAAACGTAGAAGTAACGAAAGCACCGATCTTTTATACTTTTTTTGTAATCTGCATGAGATGCGTCATATATCGATTTATAGCGAGATTATATTTCAATTAGCATCATTTCTTGATCCCTTGTAAATTTATCAGCGCTCAATTTGACGTTAAAAATTAGAAATAAATATAAAGAACAGGTATAACGTACGACGTCGCTGCATTGACTGCTACACCAAGCAGTCGGATAATTCGCCGCTGCAGCCGCTGTTGCGTCGCAGCAGTCCGCCGCACAAAAGAAACCACTTGTTCATAATTCCGAATAAGCAGTCTCTCCGTCGAACGCAGCGGCCGCTGCATGCAGCCACTGCATGCGTCCGACGCACAAGCGGAACCATACCTTTCTGTGGCGTTATAAGGCAGTAAAAAGGATACAGGGTGGTTAGCTATAATTTGACCGATTTCAACATTTAATAAATTTGGAATATACAGGGTGTTATATAAGTACGTGGCCAAACTTCAGGAGGTGACTCTTTGAGTAATTTTAAGACTAAACGTTTATATAAACATAGTTCCGGAAATGCATTGTTTCCAAAGTACAGCGTGTTCAAGGTTAAGAGAAAAACACGGTAGTGTACGCCACTGACTTCTTTAAAACTTTTGTGTCTATTTCGATTTTAGGAACTAAAAACACAACTTTCTTGTGCTCCTTGAATTATTTCCGTCCTTTGCTTCCTTTTTAGGGGAAAAATAAAAACCACTATTACAAGTCCCTAGACTATATGACAATAAAAATGGTTTTTATCTTTTTCCTCAAAAACTGAGCAAAATACGAATATAATATTTTTAACAAAGTGAGTGGCTTACATTTTTTTATTAAAAGCCCAGAAAATTGACTTCCGGTACACCACTGGACTTAATAATAATTAATATAATTAAGGCGAAATAAGCCCCTTACTACAGTAAATACTACTGCCAAATTTTAACAAAATCGACTAAAAAACTTAAAAAGTTTAACACCATTTATCTTTGGAAACAATGCATTTCCGGATATACCTTTATGTAACCCTTTTTTCTTAAAATCACTCAAAGGGTTACTTATTACTCAAGTTTGGCCACGTAGTTAAATAACACCCTGTATATCAAGCTGCAATATCAGTTTGCATCTAAGCTTCGGTTAATGTGAAGTTTTTCTATTATGGTAAATTTTTTGCAATAATTTAATTTGAACAATAAAAATGCCACTGAAAGCATGACATAAGTGTATATTCTTAGCAAATTTTTGTGATCCGTTCACACTATCTATATAAAGTTTTTTTAGTTATGTTATTTTTAATGTTTGCGTTTCTCTTTATAATTTAAGTTTGATTCTTAAACAGTATTAAAATTTAATTATTATGGATTATTCATTAGAAATAAAGTGAGGTTTTATAAATGGTTGCATTTGTTTTAGTGATGTCGCCGAAATGAGAAGTTATGGCTCTCATCTGTTTTCGAGGCATGTCGACGAAACGAGAGACACCTCTTCTCTCGATTGTTTTTTTTCCGAGAGGAGATTCTCGTGTGGCTAGTGACTTCTCTCGACGAGAAATTATCGCGTCTCTATTATTAGCTTATTATACTTTTATGTCTATAGATTTTTTCCAAATTACACTGGATATTATTGAGGCTTGTAGATAACTTCATATTGTTGTCGCGGATTCTTTCTAAATATTTAACGGTAAGGAGAGAGAGAGAGAGCGAGAGAGAGAGAGGTTCTGTCCCATTCTATTCAATCTTTTCTTATTTGTTTAAGATTCAAGAAGCATCAAAAGTAAAATATTTTATTCAAAAATTCTACAGGGTCTTTAACATGTGTTTTTAAAAATCTTGATTGGTTTTTCAAATCCTACACCCTTTATATAAGGGTGTGCAATGATATCACTATTGCGATCTTAGAGATATAAAAGAACTTTTATTTTTCTAATAACGTTTTTCTATAATTTTCAAAATTTTCTAAATCTTTATATAACATTTAACACAGTTTCATTTTAAATACGAAACTGAATTATCGTTTTAAATTTTGGAACGTAGTTTTGCAGTGAATATAATCAAAGTTTCACCCAATAGTTTTTCTCAAGACTTCAATGTAAAATATTGATATTTAGGTTTTATTTGTCAAACGAATATATTGACTGTTATTCTTTATACTAATTACAGTTGAATATCAAAAATGTATCGTATCTATTAATCATTGGTTTATTCGGAAAAGAAAACAGTAAGATATGTTATGTTTGTTCACGGCTGCTGATCTTGCCCCAATGCATTTTTCCATATGGGGGTATGCGAAATATTTTGTAATAACCCCTAAGGATTTAGGAGACTTAAAAGTAAAATTACAAAAACATCCAAAACAAGTTATTAAAATGGCAAGGCCATGCTTAATACATAGTGGAAGCAATTCTCAATATATATACTAGTCCGATTGAAAATGAATTTATTATTGCTTTATTTCTTAAGTAGTGCGTGTAATTTTATATTCTATTTTAATTAGTATAAAAAATACAACTTCCTACGCCATATTTGACAAATAAAATGCAAAACTAAGTGGTTATAGAAAACAAAACCTGTTAACTGATTATGCCCTAACCTCTCTGGATACCCACATATTATAGAAAAAATAGGAAAATTAAAAAAAACGTGAAAAATTGTTCGCAAAGTTAATAAAAGTATTGTAAAGTTGGAGAAACGCGGTTTTCGGCGAAAAAAGGTGAATAAGTTCAGCTACGAGGTCGGGGATGACAAAACATGTGAAGAAAACAAATGCTTTATAAACAAAAAATTATTTTCAAAAAATGGGAAAAAATTAAAAATAAAAAATCGGAAAGTTAATAAAAGTATTCTAACACGCAATAAAAAAATAATAAGAAAAACAAAAGATTGTTCGGAAAGTTAATAAAAGTATTATAAAACCAAATAAGAAAAAAATTTTAAGAAAAAAAAAGAAAAAATTGTCCGGAAAGTTAATAAGAGCATTATGAAACGAAATTAAAAAAAATAATACAAAAGAAAGTTTGAGAAACGCGGCTTTCTGCGAAAAAAATGTTGAACAAATAGGAAAAATAATTAAGAAAAGTGTCGAAACTAGGGGCCAAAGTGGAAAAAAAAAATAGCTTAAATTCAATTCCTTATATCTCTCTAAGAAGTTCCACTTCAGTTGTGTGCTTATAAAGGTGAGGCACATTATATATATTTTTTATATTTATGGAATTTTAAATGTTTCTGTCACTGGCGATTCTTTGAAGTATTTCACTGATAAAAATTTTCTTATTTAGGCGAATTCGATTCCTTCTATGTTTCAGATTACTTAAGAATAAGTTCTCGAAACAACCGAAAAACAAAATTTCATTTCAGCAGAAAACACATCAATTGCTTTTTTCAACGATATAAATATTTTTTAATCGATGCAATTTAACGTTAAATTTTTGATTGAATTGAGATTTTTCGTATCACTCATATTTAGGTATAATTATTTTTGGAAAATTATAAAAACACGTAAATGTTCATACGCCCGCCACTGGTAGTATCTACCTTACGAAATTTTCTACTTGGGAATTTTGAGACATGCCTGTTATTTTTAAAATAAAGGCATTGCTAAAGGTACTTTACTCTGTAAATAAGCCTGTTAAAAACCGCATACGTACGCCGGCCGTAAGTAAGTAAACCAAAATTCAAAAAAATTAATTCAGTATTAACGAAAATATTGTCTTGTGTTAATTTTAAGTGGGATCCCTTGTATATATAATCAGATCTCATCTCAAATTACTTTAAATAACGTAGAAAAAAGTTAAAGAAAGTAAACTAAAAATTAATTGGACAACCTGTGTCAAATAGTTTCATGTCCTTTTCAGTTATGTCATTCAGTTAATAGCAGTCACATGGTATGTCATAAATACTATTTCCAGTGTTCACGGCATCATAGCTGTAATCTGATCTCTCTTACTTTATGAATCCGTCACAAGTCTCAACCATACAGATCTTCTTACATAACCTATTCTCTTCCAGGTCACGATGAATGGACTAAATGGACACCAGAACGGAGACGCCAACGGTTGCGGAGACATTATATCTCAGAACCAACAGAAAGGCTGCTGGACCATTGGCTTGATCAACTCTAAATTTCGTTACCTTACGGCTGAAACCTTTGGATTCAAGATTAACGCAAACGGAACCTCGTTAAAAAAGAAACAAATTTGGACTCTGGAGCCGGATTTGAGCAGCTCTGGGGAAAGTAAGTACTCAAAGCAATTTTGTTCTCCACAATTAAATCTAGATTTCCTTCTCAAGTCATTAAAAAATGGGATGTCACTAAGCACACTTAAGAAGAAAACCATAACATTCATAATATGTTTAACGTTAGAAGTATTACCGCCATATTCAGTGACCTACTCGAGTATCGTTTAACCTTAGCATCTATCAAATTCAATTCGTAATATGGTCTGACATAGGTCATACATTATTAATTTCAGTTCTCTTTTTTCAGGCCTGATCTACTTGAGATCTCATCTCGATAAATATTTAGCAGTGGATTCATTTGGAAATGTCACCTGCGAAAGCGAAGAAAAAGATCCTGGAAGTAAATTCCAAATCAGCGTCGCCGAAGACGGCACTGGACGGTGGGCTCTTCGAAACGTCGTCAGAGGTTACTTTTTAGGGGCGTCAGCTGATAAATTGACTTGCACAGCAAAGGTACGTTACTTTTTCTTTCTCATTGATCTGGAAACAAAAATTAAAAATCAAATTTAAACACGCCAAGAGGTTTAAAGGTCTAATGCACCATACAAAATTGGTATTATTTGTCAAAAATTGTTTTGCATACGAGATATAATTTGGCAATTTTTTTATTGTTCAAGGTACCAGGAGATGCCGAATTCTGGCACGTTCATCTAGCGGCCAGACCTCAGATGAATCTGCGCTCGGTGGGTCGGAAACGATTCGCCCACCTATCGGAAAATCTGGATGAGATCCACGTTGATGCCAATATACCTTGGGGAGAAGACACGTTGTTCACTTTGGAATTCAGACAGGACGAGGGAGGCAAATATGCCATTCACAGTTGCAATAACAAGTATTTATCTCTTACTGGTAAGTCATAATATTGATAGTTTGGGTTCCTCATCTATCTTATAGAGAAATTATTATTGTCACCTGGAAAATGAACATTGTAAAGCTGCTAAAACCGTATATAGAAGAGATCAAACTCTAGTAATCACTTTTTCAGCGTCTGAAAATCACTGAACTTAAACAATGTAATAATAAAAATAATATGACAAAAATATATTATTTAATTGACGAGAGCACATTGAGTCACTCTTATCTTCTTAACAGGAAAACTGGTAGAAACTTGCAACAAAGACTGTCTATTCTCTGCGGAATACCATAGTGGCCAACTAGCTCTAAGAGACAGACAAGGCCAATACCTGAGTCCTATTGGCTCAAAGGCCATTCTCAAGAGCAGGTCTAACACTGTTACCAAAGATGAGTTATTCTCTCTAGAAGATTCCTTGCCTCAGGCCAGTTTTGTCGCCGCACTCAATTCTAGATTCGTTAGTGTGAAACAAGGTAAGCTACATTTATTATTATAATATTTCATATTGAGTGTTGGAATCATACCGGATTTGCTGCCTTCAGACGTGATTGTTTCTCTCATAATTTAGAACATAATTTATTTAGCACTTTCGTTTCGATCCTAGATAATCCTGCATTTTCAAGAATGGGATTAGAGGAAAAAATCTTTGCGTACTTAATCTTAATAACTTATCACGTTTGTTCCTATAGTTACTGAATGTTGGCATTCAATGCTACGCTATCAAGCCTTAAGCTTGTAAACATGCATTTTTTGAAAAGTGACTAATTTTATTTCAGTCTATAGGATTTTATTATTGACAATGCAACATTTTAAAATTATGAATAAATTGCTATAATTCTCTTGATGGCTTATTACTGGTTATACCAGTAACGTTTTGATAACAATTATTACTTATTATTTTTTTTTAAATAATTTTTAATATTTGTGGAACTTTTAGATAATCCGTGAAGAATGTCCTGCTCTCTCTAAAATCTAGACTGCAGATCAAAGAAAATGGTTCGCACGTTCCTATCTTAGGTTTTAATAAGCTATTGAAAGACAAGTAACTTTGAAAGTTCCGGGTAATTTTATCCGCGGGTTAAATTCGAAGTTACTATTCGATAGCTTAGTAAAACTTAAGATAGGAATGTTCAAACCATTTTCTTTGATCTCGTGCAGTGTAGATTTTAGAGCCTGTCAAAGTGTCAAAATGGCCAACTTTCAACTGTCAATATTTCGTAGACAGCTAAATATTGGTATAGGATATTATATACGAAATGTGTTTAGATTTCTCTAGAGGGACTAAAAATGTAGTAATATAAATATAAAAACTGTTCATCCATGGCGTAAGTCTTTTGTTTTTGATTCAAATTTTTGTTTAATTTTTTAATTTAACAGAAAAAAATACATCAAATGGACATTTTGGTTTGTTTTAAAAATACAGGGAAGGTCAAAAATAAGCCCCTGTTTAGTCCTCGTTAGAACACTGCACAGCTTGTATATGCGCTGCGAAGTTACAACTTATTTTCGTATATTTTTGCTTTAAATTAAATCAAAAGCAGTGTAGGCAACTTACTTACGTATATTTTCCAAATTTGTAGAACTAAAATAATAATTAAAAAATCATAATAATAATTATTATAATTTCCTTATATTTAATTTTTGTTTTCCAAAAAGTTATCGTGCTAAGGTGAATTATTTAAATATTTTTGAGCTTCGTTTATGTTCAGGGTGCTTTGGTTTTACCTACAAATTTATTGGACGAAGTTTTAGAAATAGCAGAAAATGTACTTGGGCAGGAATTTTTGCTTTAAATTAAATCAAAAGCAGTGTAGGCAACTGCAACCAAGAGGCAATTTTTAGCGACCAAAATTTACATTTCGTTAATAAATTGGCAAAAATGCAATTTTTTTTTAAACTTTAATCTCAATAGTCTCCGGCTATGGGACATATTTCGAAAACTATTGCGCAAAAAATCCATGAAAAAATATTCCATTACTAAAGCGGTAGTGAGACAATCCTGAAAATAGTTTTTAAGTTTTTCATTTTTCCGCAAAGGAACACAATTAAAAAATAAATATTAAAAGCATTTCTACGAAATTGCTACACCCAGGTATATCTTTGATAACATCATTAGAAAGCTTTGACAATTCTGCATCATTTTGGTTTGAGGCTGATTGGAGTACTCACCTTGATAATAGTGGGGGAAGCTTGGGAAAGCGTAATCATTTAAAATTTAAAACACTGTAACTTCTAAACGACTTATCCGATTTTCTTAAACTTAAACTTTTTTGGAAGATGAACGTAAGTGCTTTTAAATATTGTATACAGTGAAACGTGATAGTTCTTTGTAAAATTGCTAGAGGGTGGGTGCAGTTTGGGACAATAACAGTTTTTGAACTTTATCCTTAAACCTTACGCCAAACGGTATAATTATGATATTATAATCGAAAAGCAGATTAAGTTGGAAGAAAAGCTTCAAAATCTGGTTCAAAATTTTTCCGCTCCAACTAAGCCAACGAACTTCTGAGAAACTAACAATATTCTGCATCAATATGGGATAAGAAATTTTGGAAATGGTTCAGTACTCGAGACCTTGGTATATAATATAATGATATTTTCCAACCATAGCTGGTTTTCGATAAGTAATTTAGTGTTGGAAAATTTCCGTAATTAATTTTTCGTTACGAAAGTTCGCGAACTTTCGGGAATTTATGAGAATTTTGGGTAATTAATAATCAGCAACATTAAAAGTTACAAATTTTGTGGAGAATTTATGGTTTGTACATAAAACTTTACTAAAACCCAAAAGAGCTGGGTCCCGAATGGCAGGTTCAATAACAATAAAAATTAGAACATAAATATTTATTTAACATTATACTAACACAACATTTAAAATATTGTTGACAAAACCAACCAGTACTGACACTGGTTTAAGCACATCTGAAGAAAATCCATATTTTTTACAGCACGTACTGTGTTATCACGAAAACATTGACACAACTTGTTTGCTAAATTAATACAAAAAGACCTGCAGTAAAGTACGTGAAAGTAAACAGTAAATTATTAGTTCCTGAATTATCCAAAACACCATCATGTTTCGTCCACACTTCCTGACTCCACTAGGCACTAATACCAATTTGCGAAATTCTAGCTATAATACGCTAAAATATACATGAAATCGAAAAAGATATAATCTAGCTCGTTATTCAAGCAGTTAGTTTCAATAATAAAAATCTTTATGCTGGTCTTAAATTAAATTAAGTTATTCGACACAAAAAACCATCTGACCTTTTCAGAGAAATGTATCCTAGTAGCAGTAGTAGTAATTAAAGTATTGGCAAAAATGCTTTTTCATCATGATCATCAGTTCGATCACACAAACACAAATAAAACATTTCAGAACATAGCAAATTATTAAATACTTAATAAAAAAAAATCTAATTTTGAATTTATTGAAAAACTGCAATTTTGCAATTTTGTTGTCGATGGCTTTTAACAAAATGTATAGAATCCGCCGTAAATTGTAGTCAATTAAGAAATCTTGGATTTGTTTTAGCGAATATGATGAATACATTCAAATCCAAGAAAAGTCGGTAAAAAGACGTCTTTGCAAGTTTTAACGAAATATGCCCTCGTAGCATTTTAATGTTCCAAAATTATAATGCTATTGAAATTCGTTAAGTTATGCTATTATTGTACTGACTTGTGGCAACACTTCTGAGCCTTGAAAGGAATGCACGTATAGCACGTCGTTGTCAAATCAAACAAAATTATTTGGTAACGTTCGCTTTTTAAATTCACGGTCATATTTCGATAAATTATCCTCAACACTATCCTCTAATTTACCCAAATGGAAACTTTCGCTTCAACGAGAACGAACTTTACCATAAATTACGGAATTTTTGGGAACGTTCGCTCCATAAAGTGCGCTATTCACAACATTAGTTACGATGCTTGATAGTTTTGTAAGATCAGTATGGTATCCGAGATGGTATCATTCAATATCATCATGACATATTTGAAATTAAGCTGTGTCTGTCATATCAGTACTTTCATCAGAATTAAAAGCAAATTTTGATGTCCTATTTTTAAGGGAGTTTTCTATATCTTCTGATAACTTTTCAATTCTTCTAGCAACTCCTACTCCTGATAGACTAATTTTAGAAACTATGTCTTTTGCGATGGGCATAAAACTTCTGCAGCTGATTCCATGCATTCTTTTATAGATTCTCTATATTCATGAAAGTCTCCGACTTGTAATAGAAATTGCCAAACTGTGAACTTCTGTTCAATAAATATTTACCATTTGTTTTCAATGAGTTTCAAATATTTCAAACTTGAATATAAAAGTAACACTGTGTTTAAACGAATATTGTCTCTTTTAATATCTTGTAAAATTTTATTGTGAAGTTTCTTTGTATATAGAATTGAGACATTTTTCAAATAATATTATTTTGATGAAAAGAAGCAGTATATTTTGTTTAAATTGCAAAAAATACAAATTATTACGATACAAAATCGTAATGTGGCACCGCCGCACGCGATTATAGACATTTTTGTTAAGCTAGTTTTACACTTATCCAAGTTCATGTCAAATAACTTTGACAAGACGGCCTTGAATGAATTTCACAAATGTAATACGGGACTTTGATATCAAATAACTTCAAGGTCGCCTTGTCAAAGTTCTTTGATGCAATTAGAAGCATTTAAAGATCCTTTACAGGCGTAGCCGACTATATCAAAATGGGCCTCTCATATTGGTCGATCCATCTCGTATTACAATATGTCTTCGTGATGCAATCAATTTGTCGTAAGAGCTCTCGTGGTGTAGAGGTTTAGATAGTTGGGCCTCACCTGGACGGCACGGGTTCGAACCTCGTTGCTTTTTTTATTTTTTTTAAGAATATGTTTCTAAACAGTTTTTTTCTTGATTGTGGGTATGTCTTGGGTTAGATTGGGTTAGCACCTGGTTAGTGTCCTTTTCTTGAGCCCCCGTAGCGAGCGAAGCGAGCTGAGGGCCATGCGGATCGACCAATAGGAGAGGCCGATTTCGATATGGTCGGCTACGCCTGTAAAGGATCTTTAAACGCCAATTAGAACACGTCCAATTTGTCATCAAATATTTGATCAAATTCGGAGGCACCAACATACACATATTAAAACCAGCCGCAATAATTATAGCTAGAGCTGCAGCTTTATTTCTATTTAAAGCTGTACGTTTCTTCATTATTATATGACAACACAATAATCAAATTTCTCCGGTCAAAATATCCAATTTAGCATATCCTAAAAATGTGGTAAGCTGCCAGTTGGTAACAGTTTAGAAACATCATTGGCGTCAACGAAATTCACAAGTGTAAAACGGTATCGTTAAATTTTGTCTTCATCATATAAATTGTACAATAACTTCGATCAAAGTTATTTGACATGAACTTGGATAAGTGTCAAACTAGCTTTAGAAATGAGGTTCTAGACTAGAAGAAGCGTCAACTTCAAGATTTCGTCTATATAAATTTCAACATATGAAGGTGGAATGTGAGCACTCTGTGGCACCATTTGGATTGCGTTTGATGTTATGTTCGAAACAAAATTCTTGGAATGAAAAAAAATTATAAATTGTTATTGATTGTTTACGACCCTACAGAAGTGACAAAATTAGGGAATAAATTCGTCAAATTGAAAACTAATCGAAAATGATGAACGGCAGAAAAACAATTGGCCGAATAAAATAAATTGCCGAAGGACAACTCTACGAAAATTTTCCGAAAGTGGCAAAAGAGAATTTAGTTTTTCTGTTTTTTCAAATTTGCGAAAAAAAAATCGAAACAAGATATTTCTAATTAGGTTGATTTAATAATCGAAACCGTAAAGTGTTTAATGTGCCAGGTTACTAAATCAGGCTAGCTAGAAACAACTTGTGTCAACATTTTTCGAAAATTCGTAAGTATTTCCTAAAAAATATTTATGAAAAACTAAAATCTTTCTCTCTTGTCAGTTTCGGAAAACTGTTGAATGAAATAGGGCTAGTTGTCATTAAGCAATTTATTATATTTCGTCAATTGTCCTTCTGTCGTTCATCATCATTTTCGATGATCAGTTGTCTATTTGCAAATTTGTCGTATAGGGCTAATGGTCTTTCGGTGAATTTTCCAATAAAATGTCTGACTCCAAAATATTATTGTAGAGACGATATCTAAGAGACAAATGACTATTCAATTAGAGAGTCGATTAATAATTATATATTTCAGTAATTTTATTAAAGAAAATATTTTAATTATATTGACGATTGTTTAGTAAATATGTTTCTTCTGATTAACAAGAAAATTAAAAATTGTTATATGTATGAAAATATAATTAATTTCCATTAATACAAAGATCAAAAACAATTCTATAGAAAGTTGTAGCAAAAATTAATAATAGTTTGAAGGTGGTTGGCAGTATTAACATATTAAAGAGAAGATACACTAAAACCAATTTCTTGAGGATATTTGAAAAAATTACACGTGGTTTAACTCTTTAAATGCTATTTTCTGACATAGGATATCTCCTCTTTAATACTATGTATTGTTGTCAACGCCCTTGAAAGATTTAAATTTGAGATAGAATAAAATAAATTTAATTTGACTGCTTTAGTGAGGGTATGAAAAGAGATGAAGCCTTATTTGACGTGTAGTAAATCTAGGAAAATTGTTCCTCCGAGCTGCAACATCATAGGTCCAGTAAAATTACCCAACGCTCCAATCACAAAATCTTGGAAAATTCGTTATTAACTGGTAAATATTTATCTGCATAACGTGCAGATTATGCGTATTAGTTGTGTAGGTATATTATAACAAAAATATATATAATAAATATTTATTTACTAAATATGAAGACGCCAACATCGCTCCCATTTTTCTTTCCCCTCTCATAAAATAGTACTATTACTTACCGCTACTGTGGCGTTGTTGCCTATGACACCTAAGAGCATTTCTGTATCATGGAAAATCAGCAGCTTGTTTTTAATAATGTGACAGAAAAATTACATTTATTACAAAATAGAGCATGTCAAAATATACAAATTTCGCTTTAAGGTATACCGTGTATATTAATACAACATATAAGAAGTGGTATATCTATTTTCTGCTAGAAACTTTATGTAACTGGACCCTATGCCATTACTTCACGTTGTTCACGAAATCAGCGGTATTCCCTCTTGTCGCGCACGCCGAAGACGTCGGTCGCGTAGGCGGCACTCGTCTAAAAGGAACTGGCGGCCATGTTCATACAAACAGAGTATCCATTCATTTTAACCCAAATATTATATTCCATGCGTAAATAAATAAACTCATAGTCCTACTCTGCGTAAATTATTTTAACAAAGTAGGTACTTATTGTTATTAACTATTTCTTGTTTACTATTACATGTTTAAAGTGTCATGAGTTAATATAATCCAATGCTTCTTTGTATGGAAAATTAATTAACGCTTCAAATTAATTTAGTTGTTGATATAATGTCATTCAGCAGAAAAATAGGTGATCCTTAGCAATAATGCTATCAAAATTACTTAACAGAATAATTTAGTTTAATAAAAGGAACCTATTTCAAGTTGATTTACGAAAAAAAATGCGGAATATTAACTTTCTTTTATAATATTAATATTTCAACCTGGAACTGTTTTTCGAAGCGTAGCAAACAATCGAGCGTCCTCGTTTTCTATTGGTTGTATTGGCGTAGGTATACAGTCGCTCTTCGCTCTCACTGGTCGGCGGGATGGAGTGACTGACATTCCGCCGTCCGTTTGTCAACATTTTCTATTCAGGGATTTCGCTTCGTTTGTTTGTGTATTGTTAATTGGAGTTAGTTTTTGTTGGTTACGTCCCCGAAGCGAGCGGAGAGCCAGACATGAAGTGTTCAATTAGTTGAAGACAAAACGTAAATATATTTCAGGTTTCAGGTAGCAAAAAACACAAAAAGATAATTATAATTTTAGGCTAGTAAATAGCATTATTTGTGCAACTAGCTTGACCGCTACTCATCAGTATATGTATATAAAATTAGTACCTAAACATCAGTTTGTTAAATATCTACCTTCTGCTTAACCCAATTATCCGTTATAACGGAATCCAGTGGCAATAACATATGAGAATCGTTAATTTGATCGGAAAAATTATGTGTAATGTTATGCAATCAACGAAGATTAACAGTATGCTTTTACGGTGTGTGTGCATGGCAATCGGCGTAATTTACTACTTGTTTAATGCACATATTACGGGTAATTCAATTAAAGTGGTTGATTAGCGCTACGAGGCCATAGTACTGTATATCTATTCTAAAATACAAAATTAATACTTTAAATTATAACTAGAATTACCTGAAGAATTTTTTTCGAAAAATATACAGAATAATAGTTATGTATTAGACTAGTGAGTTATGTTACACGTATCAAGCAAGCAAAAGTTTTGCTTAAGGGTCTGAAGGGCGAGTAGGCTAATTGTCCTAAGTGCAATAATGTTTTAAAAATATAAATTCTGATTAAATTACGGTGGGTTATTTGAATGCCTCAAGTGGTTCACCACCAATGCTGATTTTGCAGTAAGAAAAGCCGTACTTATTTGTTGCAATGGAGTTTATATTTTATTATATAAATTGCTGAAATTCAAATATTTGAAAGAAGGTTGCATCAGAACCCCAAAAAGATTCAGAAGCATTTATCAAAACTAATTTAATACGTTTAAAGAATTTACGAACACTAGAAGGGTTAAATATATAAGCGAAAGTGTCCTTCTTTGATGATTAAAACAACCCTTCTTATTTTGATATAATATAAGAAACTGGTGACATTTTTGAAAAGTTTAAAAAAATCAAAAGTTGTTATCAATATTTTTTGATGATGAATCATTGATAATGTATATTGCTAGAGTTTGCAGGTATGATAAAATGACGCAGTTGACCAAACACGAATGTCAAAGTTTCCTGCAGTTTAAGGAATTATTATGAAAAAACACATGTCTGAAGCACAGTGTTTTAATAGCACGAAAACTAAACCTTTTTTTTTTCGGGAAAAACGTAGTTTCCCTTGTTTTCCGAGAGGTGCTAAAAAAATTATTATGGAAAACTTCAAATAATTTTTTTTTTATAAAACTTAATACAAAAAACAGAAATGTAGCAAACAAAAATAGAATAAGTATACTACAAAAAACCATGAAATAAATACGAACTTCTAAATAGGAAGATCTAACAAACAAAACTCAAATACCCAAAACATACTGGCAAAATAAATAAATGTTTCCACTGTTTTACCTCAGGCTGAAGATGATGGAATTAATTGCAGTAACCGAGAAATGGTCAAATTTTGTGGTACAATTACTGTTATTAAAATACACATTTGGCATATTTTCTCACTTTTTGAAAATTATGGAAGGGGTCTATTATTATTATCTCTCTAAAGGTTAACTTTTGATCTAATGTTTATATAATAATCAACCTTTTATCTTCAATAAGGAATCACCCCCAAAAGTATTTTGCTTTTCTTTTGAAATACCCTGGGAAGCTGGGAAGATTCGATGTGTTATATAATTTTTTATTATAAAATGGTTATATCTACAGGCTTTTACTTTTTTGTCGAAACATGATTTTCTGTCTAACTTGATGGAATTCGGGATGTACTTCTAGAATAATTAAAAATTATCAATAAATTAAAGCATTTTAAAAAATCGACGATATCGACTTGAAAATACTATAAATATATTTTTTTATTATTGTTATTGGCATCTTTATTCTTGATTTTTATTATTTTATATTAGTTTTTCATTATTTTAGCATATTTCTTTTGGTTTAAGGAAATATTTAAAATATAGCAGTGCGTGGTAGGATTTCAATTTTGAAGCAATTGAATATAAAAATATACAAATATATTTGAAAATAAGATTAATTTTTCGCAATTATAATATATGAGTTTATCTAAGAATTTTGATGAAGCAAAATTATTTTTAAATAGGTCGGGAGAAATAATTTTTTCCGAAACATGGCAAATTTATAACAAAAAAAAATGTTTACTAAATTATAGTATAATATAAAATAATACTAATGCAAAGCAAAGCGATGGTGTGGTAGTTTTTGTATATAATTACCATATTAACATAATTCATAATATAGTATATAATTATAAAAATAAAACATTATATATACTAGCAACGCATAGACCACCATCAACATGTCTGATTCAATGTATTACTAATTTGACAGCCATTTTAATAAGCTAAAAAATTAAATGAATAATGCAATTTAACTGGCGACATAAATATTAATATTCCACCTAAATCATAAAAGTTTGCCAAATAATAGTATAGCATTCTTTATGAATATTAATTTACTTAATCTTTTACTAATAATAACACAAGAGAACTAAAAAACAATGTTTTTATCTTGATCAAATATTTATAGAAACAAAGAAAAATGTAACAAACTTCAACTCGGTTATTTGTAAATATCAAGTTACTCTATAAATACTTCACTACAGTTTAGAAAATAATATGATCAAACAAAAACTAACTTTTAATTATAAAACACATATAGGCCATAATAATTATTCGCAATTTTTCGTAACTTCGAATGAAATAATTTTTATAAATTTTAAATTTATTGTTGAAAAAGTAAATTTTTTAATGTAACATGTCAGTTTAAAATTCGAATAAATAAGAAAAAATTAAAGGAGTGATTAACTAACGGATCATCAAAGACAATTATACAATAAAATAAACAATTATTAATAGGAGATGGAAATTATGATGAAAACTCATGATAAGAAATACAAAAATCGATTAATATTGTTTATTAAAGAAACAAAAATAAGATTTTATAGATTTCTAATTGAAAAATTTATAGTCTTGAGAAGATTTTTGGAAATCTGTTAAAAATATTTGAATGATAACATAAGAAATAAAATTAAAACATCTATTGATCAAAACAAAATTTCAAATAATTGCATTAACTATAAGGTACGTGCGACAAATAAGGCCTAGTGAGTAATAAGGTCCACTACCTTTATAACAACATAGAAATCATTCCTGCAAATTTTGTATCAATTGATATAAAAAGAACATGACTTTCTGGTGCGAGAAAGCGCAACAACAGTTTGACATAGTCGCTTCCGCGCTCGCTTTCATTGTTTTAAGTACTATTGCATTATTATACGTGCACGAATTCCATTTTTGTCGCATTCGAACTATTGAGCTTTATGCCACACTTATATTTCCTACTATTTTTTCTATAATACTCGATTAGGCAGTTCCGGTTGGAATTTAATAATTACTGAACCTGAATAATTTAAATTTTTTAGATGTATATTTTAGCCCTTTTAAATAAGAAATATTTTAAAACTGTTGTTCAAGAGGGTAGTTGTTCTCTAATAGTGTTTAGATTGGAAATTATATTTTCATTATGGTATTTATAATTTTAATTTTCGCGCCTCTTCAATTAAATCAAAATGAGTGCCAAATCTTTAAACTACAAAAGAGTAAAATGGCGTTCCAGACATATGGCTCCCAGTTTTATAATTGAAGATACTTTAATTAGTGATTTACTATGGGCTCGCTTGACGCCTACCATCTGTTTAACTGCGAGTCAAGTATCTTCAATACATTTAAATACCTAAATAGCCGCATACTCTCAAGAACTGTATAATTTTCAAATACTAACTGTTCAAATATTTATTCTGCATTTTTTTATGGATAAGCAGTGCTAATATTATTTTTTTATTAATTAGAACAGGCTGCCGTTAGTCTCATTTGGAATAATGTGTTGTTATTATTCTATGGAATTCTTCTTTTTCTCGATGTAGAGCCGAGAACCAGATTTTATAAATTAAAATATTATGTAATTGGTTATCGAAGAAATAGTTTTTGCTGAGATCTGGGGAATAACATATTTTTTTAGATTCCATATTATTTAAATAATTTACAGTTGAAAGAGGACTGCCACATCTGAAATGCCGGTTGCCGCCTTTGGGTTAATTTGGGCAAAGCATATGCTACTAATATTCCTTGGTTTGGGTCAATATAGATTACGAAAGTACAGTTAAAATTATTGTAAATATTTTATATTATAATAATGTTTGCGTTGTAATGGCCGACAAACATGGGATAGCAAGCCACTTTTAATTTTTTCCTTACTTGAGCTGTTTATAGTAAAATTGGTCTTCCCACATCAATAATAATCTACTAAAATGTCGCATTTTAATAATACTCAAGAAGAGTTGCAAATTTCAATGTCTTCCATAAAATGAAAAATGAAGATTGGGGCAATTTGGAACTATATGTTTAGGTGGAAATTTGCACCACGCATCACGTGAATATACATTGTTTTGAAAATCCTAGCTTATGCTTGATAATACATATTTATATAACGAGTGCGTCTTGATTGCAGAGTTATGCAAAAAGACATGCCATCAATAGAACGTGGCAAGAATTAGATGTGAAGAAAATTATACGCGCAAAAATCGGTTGTAAACATAGAAAAATAATATATTAATAAAATTGTATTAATGTAAAAATGTATGTCATTTTTTATGCAAGAAACCATTTTATAATAGAATTGGTTGACCCATTTGCTTTTTACAAATTGTAGAATCATATTATATTTATTAACGGTATAACAGTCTTAATATCTATGAGGCGGTTTCATATTTAAAACAGGACAATTTTGTTTTATATTAACTTCAGACAATCAATAATATGATATTAACAATTAACAATAAAATTCAAACTACAAGGGATTTATTCACACTAATCCAACGTAGATAAGATGATATGGGATTCGCGTACATATTTTATTTATTTTATAATTCCAATTTACCAAATTTTTAAAATTTCCAATCGATCCAAAAAAAAAAACAAGGGCATGGTAACCAAATCTAACTAAAAGCTAACCAAATCTAACTAAAATCTATCCAAAACTAACCTATTGTAACCAAACCTAACCCAATCAAAGTTAATATATCTAAAACTGTCTCAATAACTTAATAGAAATTATCGGAAACTAGCCTAATCTGTACTAAACAATAATTATAAATATATTATACGATTTTGTTACAATGCACGGCAAAAATTTGGTATATATGCCTGACATAACTGTTTGAAAAATACCTTTATTTGAAGAAGGCTTCCATAAACTAGTTTTCGCTTTATAGTGGTCTATCAGTAAGTACAATGATTATCAGATCTCATTTTATTATGTTAACTTAAAACGTGTCTACCAGGGGATACTTAGGTAAAAGACATGGCACTATTTAAGCGCAATTTGACCCTCTGTGAATTTTTCTTTAGTTTTGCTATATTGTAGCTGACACTAAAAGAGAACTTTTTGTCATTGCTCCAAAGTTCCATGTCTACCGGGTTTGTTCGAAAAGTGAGGTCAACATTTTAAGAAAAGGACATTATCGAATGATGTTTTCTGAACTATTTTACGTAAGCGGTGTTACAATTGGACATAAATACTCAACTGAATGCCAAATGAAAACTAGGTAGATGTTGTATCAGATAAGTATTTTTGAATAATAACATTTCGCGAGCTATACCAAAGCAAATATATTGCCTCCAAAAGTTCAACCCCTGAGCTGTTGAGAATCATCATTTATGCTGCAAATACGGATGTTCGATAGTCTAGATTTCTTGATTTATTAATAAGTGCGATACATCGCTGGTTTTAGGAGACCAAAGGCTTTTTAAAAATTAGATAAAAATTCCAGGTCCGTATTTTACAAAATGAACTTGATGAAGGGGGCCCAAAAATGAAACGTCGGATTTAAAATTGGATACCGCTAGCTTGTAGAAGAGAAAAAGTGGCAATAATAATGTGGCATTTATTTTACTTTATCTCTTCAAACAAAGGCAGTAAAAAATAAAAATAAAATAGATGATTTTCGTTTGTTTACGGATATCTCCGGAAGTAGACGGAATTTTCCAAATTTCTCGACGGCATGTCATTCACCCTTAAATTGCGCAACTTTGCCATATTAACCGACCTCGTATCTGTTACGGCTTTCGAGATACCCATACAAAGAAACGAATTTGTAGCACTATGCATATGTGTGAATTTATTTGAAAATTTGTATTTATGGTGCTGGAAAACGGAATACTAGCTGTACATTACAATAAACCATAAAATAGCATATTTATTAATGTTAATCTATTATATAGGCCATTTTATGGATAAAGAGGTACTGTGCACTAGATAAAATAAATCGTGTAACGTATGATTTGCTTAAAGTCCGCTTCAAAAATACATATCTGATACAACCTGTAGCTAACAGTAGTAATAATTAATATATAATATTGTTTTATTAATTATTTGGAGTTTAGTTGAGTATTTTGGTCCAACTGTAACATCGCTTACCTAAAATAGTTCAAAAACAATCATTTCACATTGTTCGTCTTTTAAAACTTTGACCTCCTCACTTTTCGAGCAGACCCTGTAGACATGGAACTTTTGCACAATAATAAAAAAGGCTTGGAATGAGCTACAACATATCAAAATTATAGAAAAATTCACAGAGGATCAATCTGCGCTTAAATAGTGCTATGCCCTTTAACCCCATTCCTGTAAGACGGTAAGGTTTTTTCATATTTCAACATCAGATTATGACTCTTTTATGTCTTTTACAAGAAGTTACCCTTCATTGATTTCTTTAAGCTCAACCACTTTCTAGGAACGGATAGAATCATGTCAAAATGACAAAACATTCAAGTCTTACATGCATAAGATTAACCAAGCACCTTCTTCGTCAAATTTAACATTGTTTAATGAACAGAAATAATTGTAATAACTGACAATAAATTACGTCTGGAAATGGAATAAGGAATACGTGCCCACATTTTAGCCGTGCGTTTTAGAAACACCCATGCAAGGGTTCCAGTTGTCACGCTTCAAATTATAATTGGGAAAACTTTGGCAGCATATCTAGCAGCAAAGAATATTCTATAGCATATTCTTTGCTAGCAGTTAACAATAAGTGAAAAAGTCCAAATAAACTTGATTGGAAAATGCCTCGTTCTGAGTAAACAGGATATGATAATAGTATTTTCAAGTGAGGCATTAATTAATGTACAGGGTGGTCCGTTTATTAGAGATGAGCCTTATCTCTTTATAGGGTGTACCAAAAAAAGTTGAATACAGAAGTTGTTTAGATTTACTTAAACTTTTGAAATATTATATATTTATATATACAGGATGTTTGTGTTTTCGTGGGCAAGTATCTAGTTTTTTACTTTAAAGAATACCCTATATATTTAGGCATTTTTGAATTCATAGAAAAATTCTAGATTTATTTTGCAGATAATATCCTATACTTAGGTCTAACCGTTATTGGCATATTTTGATTTATATGTCAAAAATTACGTTTGCAGATATAATATAACTATCAATTTCTCCTATTGAAAACCTTTATTATTTAATTGGAATTGGTGGCCACTTTATTGGCCTGTGTTGACTTTTTTACAATAAATAAATACAGGCTTATCAAAAACTAACATTACACATTTAATTGATTTTTTTTTCTCAAATGGAGCCCCTAAATTTTTATAATTTTATTTTATTTAGCTTTAGCATTAACAATAAGGGCGACGTTGTAAAAGGTTATATATTCCAAAAATTTGTAGTTCTTGAAATAATGGTAATTTAACATTTTTCTGTTGTAAAAATGCTATACCACCTTTAAGTTATGTTATTAATTGGCCATGGCGGCGAGGCGAGGCAAAGAATACAATTATGCACTACAAAAATGACAGTATTTCTTACCGTTTGACAATATATACTTATTATTAATAATAATACCGGCCGTGGCGATTAATTATTAAAATTTATTTATTATCTATAGGGAATGTAACAAAATTTATCAAGTACATGCTAGACACTTGCTGATAAATATCCCGGTTCCAGGTAAACAGAAACCGTCACGAAACGGTTTTAAACGAGTAATGGAAAGTCTCAAAAAATATAGTACCGTTAAGGCAATTACTAGCACCGTTTTGCATATCTCATTTAGTTATTTTTATCGGAATCTTGTAAATAATAAAGTGACTACATTTTATTATTTGTTTATTTGTTTTTTATTTATTACTGTTTTAAATTTTGTTTTTATTTTTTTTAGCAAATCGCTTAACGATAACGAAAACAATTTTTTTATTATTAACACATACAATCGTAACTATTGCTGAGAACTATTGCAGTAAGTTTTGTATATATCTATCCATCATTTTGGGCAATGTATATTGTGTAAAATGTTTCTTGATATGTAATTGCATTCGGCACAAAATGACCTCCATTAAGGAAATTCACATATTCTGGGCAATTCAGTTACCATTGTTGGCGTTTGCTTATAGAGTCAAGTCTGGACTCCTAGGTGGACACCCAAGATTGCTGTTTTCCCTAATCCAGGGTTGGCAACTATTGGATAAGTATTTGGTTATTTCTTGACTTCTATAGCAAGGAGCGTCATCCTGTTGCTATATTAAATGTCGCAATTCTATTTGTGGTATTGTTTCTCAATAAACTGGAATATCGTTGCTTAGGCGTTGAAAACATCTTGCGGAATTTAAATTTCCTTCTCAAAATAGCGGCCCTAGAATTCTTGAATGCAAAATTGTGCACCAAACCTTTACCGATTTTCTTTCTTGTGTTTTAATATCTATTATTTTATTTTTATTTTGGTTGCACCGAGAATGCAAATTTTTTCTGTTATACCCTTTAGTTGCAGTAGTAAGTAGAGATTCATCCGTCCAAACAATTTTACGAAAAATATTTTCAGCAAAATGTCTATCCATTAAAATATTTCAAAATTCTAACCTTTTGTTATAGCCTCTTTCTTTTAATTTTTAAACTCGTAAATATTTATAAGGATTCCATCCATTTACTTTTAAACAAGTTTGGATAGTTGTTCTTTAAAATTCAAGTCCAAGAGTTGCCTGTCGGGTGCAAGTTTTAGAAAATTGCTCAAAATAGAGTAAAAAAGTAATGTCAAGAAGTTATTGTTCAAAACATGACGGCCTTTTTGCTTTTTTTTGCAACAAACTTTGATTTCTTTGAAAACACCGGTTTTTCTGGATGTTTGCGTCTTAGAGGAAATTTGGTAACATATCTTCTTCCAGCATATCGGCTCTTTGTTCTGGGGTATATATTGAATGACTTTAGTATATTAATAATGAAGTAACAATAACAATAAAAGGTGACTAATGCCCGGTGTCTGAAGTACCAGATATCTAACGTATAAAGTTATGAAGCCTATAATTACTATGGTTACAATTGTATTAACAATCGTTGTAATAGGAAATATTTTAAGAATAAAGTTATCCATACTTTAAGAAAATGGGCATTAGTAAGATATCAACATTGATTCCAAACACACAGGACAAAACTTAAAAGCCGTATAGCATTTTTACAATAGAAAAATGGTAAAATGGACTTTTTTGAATAGATACTCTATACAAAGTCACCCTTATTTTTAATGGTAAATCAGATACAATTATAAAATAGGAGGTTCCCATTTGAAAAAAAAATACTTTTCAGGAATTTTTCATTTAAATTTTTAACATTAGTTTTTGATCGCCTTGTATTTATTTATTATAAAAATTTCAACACATAGCACTAAAGCAGAGTCTCTTCTACATGGAAGCTAACTCCGTAATTAAGTAATAAAGGCTTTCAATAGGAGATAATGATAGTTATATTTAGACTTGCAAACGTCATTTTCACATAAAATTGAAAATAAGTCAAAAACGGTTAGACTTGTGTATAGAATATTATATATGAAATATATCTAGTACTTTTCGAGGAATTCAAAAAAGCCTTTATATGTAGAGTATTCTAGTCAAAATATTAAAGTTGATACTTGTCCACGATGTACAAACAACCTGTATATATAAAAATATAATATTTTTAAAGCCTAAGTAAGCCCAAGCAATTTCTGTATTACACTGTTTTGTAGAACCCGTAGATTCTGAGATAAGGTGTCATCCCATAATAAACGGGCCACACTGTACAGAGTGATCAAGACAATCCTTTCAGTGGAAATATCTATATTAATTTTAAGATTAGAAAAAAATATTAGGGAAAAAATTTGTTTGATTTCATTTGGTTTTACACATGCTTTTGTTTTAATGCATACATGCTCTTCCACGGAAGCAAGACACGTCCCAACTTTGATTTTTTAAATGTAAAATTACATTTTTTAATGACTTTGAATTTTCTATTATTCTTTGTTTTATAACTATAAATGATATGATTTTTTGTGTTGGGTTAGTCGTCGCATGAATGTTTGAAGTCTGCTTTACTGATTGATCTTTATTTTCTGTTAATAATTTACAAACTGAGCTATTCAATTGTTAAAAGGTTGAAAACGGTCGAGCTTTTTTTTTAAGAATGATAATGACGCTACAGGAATACGAGAACAGTATATAAAAATGTTCAGAATCATTGAAGAGTACCACCAAGTATAATTCATCCTATATAGGAAGTTATTGCAAGAAACAGCATGCATAGTAAATAAGAATAGGACAAAATAAAGAAACGAAAAAGATATCTTATTATATTGCTTTATTCTCAAGAAATTGCAACTGTTTCAGATTAAAAAATAAGTAATAATATTTCTATTTAAAAAGCTACCTAGATCACCCTGTAGTGAATTCTGTTTCACAAGCCTGAAGTATTAGGCTTAATTTAAACCAAAAAAGTCGCGAGTATCACGTGATAGAAGTGAGAATACTTCTATATTTCGGCATATGTGCTCATAGTCTGAGGTTATTCTCTTTATGTGGTTACCTATATTAAGTTGTGTTTTTATTGAATAAATCGTGACGTGACGCAATAAATTGTGACGTGACGTGACGCGGCCCTGAAAAATCTCTGGCATGAAATCAAAGAAGTATTCACTTCAAAATATTTTATTTCTCGAAAACGTTTCGGTTAAGCGAAAAATCTTAGAGTCAGTTTTTATTAATTTTTGATAGTGCATTTGGATATGCTACTAAAATCAGTACCGTACCATAGTGTTTATTATTTAAATTATTTAAAATATTCTCACGATTGTCATCCATGAAACAAAAACCAGTTAATTAATGCTATAAAATCTTTTTTAAGTAATAAGAGTACCCACCAAGTTTAAAACGCAATTCTAAAAATTGAAAAGCAAGATGAAAAAAAAACGTATTCGAAACGAGCCATTTTTGGACACCGCTTATATGGACTTTTTTATTTGTTTTAACAGCTAATTACGCTTCGGAAGCTTGATGTTTATAATTTGGACAAAAGAATCTCACAAAACATTTTAGTATTACTCTTTGTTCAGTGTATTCAAGTAAAGCAGGATAGCGTACTCTTATTTACTGAAAAACCTTAATTTCGCAAGTTTAAAGCAGCAAGTTCCCCGCAGTAAAAATTTGAAAAACGCTCAAAATAATATGGAAAATAATAGTATTTTAGGTGTACTATTTTAACACTCAATAGTATATAGTACGCAAGCCCCGAATAATAGTACTGCGACTATTATAATAGTGTGATTACCTGTATGCTATACCACGGTATATTGTTTGTACTCTCATTATACTTATTTAAAAATTATTATTCTCATAAATGAAGAGTGAAGGCTGTGTGCATGTACGAAATATACTAAATGAAACACTCTTTGTATTCCATACAAAAATATTTTATGCATGAAATACAAAGAGTGTTTCATTTAGTATATTATTCTTCATTTTATATTACGGTTGTGAGAAATCATTTGTTTCACCATAATCACAAATTATTTTGAGATGCCTTAAATTGTGTCATTAAACATTAAAGGAGTTTATCCAAAACGCCTCCGCTTTCTCTACACCACTGTCAAACTATGATAATATTTAACAAAAAGGTTCTGAGGGGGACGAATATCCTCTATCATCCCCATTTCGTGAACTATTGTATGAAGACATGTAATTACGTCTTAAGTCTTATCTTCGAACAAACTAAACATAATCGTCAACTTCCGCAAGCACAGGAAGTGGGCATTGATATATTATATATACAGGGAATTATAAATTCTGACACATACAAAAACTTAATGAATTATTTATTTGATATGTGTTCTTACGAGCATTGTGTAGAGGGAAGGGCATGTTGTATATAAGAAATGCCGGATAACTTAATAGTACAGTAGATACAGGTTTTTGGGTGGAACTAATTCCCACAAGAAGGGCTTTATATTTTTTAGTTCGCTGTTAGCATCTTTTTGACAGACTAAGAGGCTAGAAATATCTGAGCCTTCAAAATGCGTCTTGGTCTTGGTCTTGCTCCAAGACTCTTACAAGGCAATTTTTAAAAAGAAAATAAAAAAAAAGTTTTTTAAGTAATTTCAAGTAAATAAAGGTTTAAAGAAAAGGACAGTAATTGTCCGTATAAAAATGTTGGTTTGTCAATATTAAGTACGACAGCGACAAAACTTAACAAGTAAATCAGGTAACTTTTTCAAGTAAAAATACTAAAAAAAAAATATTTCCAGTTAAGAAATCACTTGTTTAAGTTTGTCCATGTAATATTGAAACATCTTGTGTATTTACAGATATAAATTGCGGCATTAACACAAGAACTATTCTAGTTAAACGTACATTTAATTTTTTAAAACATGGTTGCCCATAATTGAGTTCAAATGTAAGTATTTATCTGCTTGATAATCTGATGAAGTTATTCTTTTCATTTTGACAATTTTTTTTTAGAACAATGTCCTATAATAAAATTTAATAAGTTGGATGGATTGGATTTTACGTCCTTCCGTAAAAACCGATTCTTAGTAGGTCCGTTAGGTGGGTTTTTAAATAAATCAAAATTATTATTGGTCAATAAAGAACTACACATCAGTTTTATGCGTTTCTTAGCAAATGACAAATTCGTTAACAATTTTATCTACTCGCGTGCGGCAAAGTTTACTTTTCCTCACTCAATTGCGTGCGGTAAATAGTTGGTACTTTATCGCATACTATGCGGAATATACTATACGGAGAATACAATGTTCAAGAGCCAAAAATAATAGTTGTTATAGACAGAATGACAGAAATAGTATATTATTTTATATGGAGGAAAAGTGATACTTTTCATGGCGCGCTCGTGTTTAAAAGCCGAACGGAGTGAGGCTGGTAATAGAGAGCAAGCCATGAAAAGTAACTTTTCCTCCAAATAAAATATGCTGTTATTTCTTCAAATGTCGACGAATTAACGCAAAAACATCTCTTAGTAATAATATCTAATTATTATTAAAGATAAATGGGTTCGCAAGGC
>MU183035.1:37199-80761 GCA_016904865.1 Pissodes strobi | reverse complement strand
ACTGCAGTTTCTCGGCCGCCATTCATTATTTTTAATTTTTAAAACTAATATCATAATCTTTTTCAGCATGATATTTTCTGCTATTTTTTTACCATGTTTTATGATTTTTTAAACATTTTTCAAGATGTAGGCCAAAAAACGCATCTTGCACAATTCGATTATTTTAGACTGTTTTTTGCAAATATCTACTGTATTATAACAATATATTTTATATAGATAATAAATGCACACCTTATTCATATAGTCCCTAGTAAATATGCAATAAAATCATGCTTTTTACAGAAGTTTTAAAGTAGGAAAAAATCATTTTAGAATATTGCGGTCACCAATGCAGGGGCGTCGGGGGCGATATTATGAGGCATTTACAGCAAAGACAACTAACCCACGCAACGACAGCGCTGCCAGAGGCCTTATTTTCGCTTCATACCATGTAACATTAAACAGGCTTATTAACAGTGTGTCTTACTTTTATATTCATATATAACTACAAATTAAGAAATATATCGTAGTATTTATACACTCTGAAAATAAATAGCAGATTTGATAAGCGGATTTAATAAATTCACATATAAAATTCTTCTAGTATCTTAAAAAAGGAAATGTATCAGAATATTATTTTATTTCCTAAATAATTGATTATTCCACGCAGGAAAATCGATTAGAGGATGAAAAAATAATTAAAACATAAATAAATAAATAAAGCATGCACTGGACATAATGTTGGCATTATGTCTACATAAATCAAATATAATAATCCTATGAGATGGGCTCGTACATTACTTCGCACTGAGGCAGACGCCAAGAATGTCGAGAAAAAAGAAGAAGAATCTCTTATGTATATTATAAACTACATACCTGTGTACGAGTGTCCTTACTTATTTTTAAACTTTATTAACAACATGAACGAGATCATTATGTTATAACAAATTAACATTTGTTATAGAAGATAGAGTAATGGTTTAACACAAAATTGACATTTTAATTTTACTGAGATGATTCTAATAAATATGCAAAAAAAAACATAACAATAACTTGCATTTACTTAATTCATGTAAAAAGTATAATTAATAAAAATAAACGAATTTTATTAATTATTATTACGCTATTTCTTACATTATTAAATAATAATAAGTATTATTATTATATTCATATTAATATTAAAGTAGGAAAGAAAAATACATTTATATACCTATACAGACAGCATATACAGGGTGCTACAAATTCGAGTGCATGCATGGGGATCTCGGGAACCGTAAGAGATACGAAGTCGGTTAAAATAAGGCAACGTTGTGCAATTTGATGCCCAACAAGATGCAGTTTTGAAATCTGAAAAATTCCGAATAGTTCCGTAGATATTCGTAAAAAACCGAAAAGCAGCTATTTTATTTTTATTTTTTCCTGACTTTATTTGAAGAGATAATATAAAATAAATTTCACATTATCATTGCCACTTTTTCCCCTTTATAAAATGGCAGTGTTAAATTTAAAATATGACGTTTCGTGTCCGGGCCCCATCATCAACTTCATTTTTTTAAATACGGACCTGGATTTTTTATTTTAATTTTTAGAAGCCTTTGATCTCCCAAAACCAACGATGTATCACACTTATCAATATATTAACAAATCTAGATTTTTTCCGTAAGAGATATTGTGTTAGACAGAGACGGGGCGATCTTTTCTGACCCGATTTCACTTATGAGAATATTTTTGTTACCGCTATTGGACAAGTGTGATACATCGTTGGTTTTGGGAGACCAAAGGCCTCTAAAAAATGAAATAAAAAATCCAGGTCCGTATTTAAAAAAATGAAGTTGATGATGGGGCCCGGACACGAAACGTCGGATTTAAAATTTGATGCTGCCATTTTATAAAGGGGAAAAAGTGGCAATGATAATGTTAAATTTATTTTATATTATCTCTTCAAATAAAGTCAGGAAAAATAAAAATTAAATATCTGCTTTTCGGTTTTTTACAAATATCTCCGGAACTCTTCGGAATTTTTCAAATTTCAAAACTGCATCTTATTGGGCATCAAATTGCGCAACTTTGCCTTAATTTAACCGACTTCGTATCTCTTACGGTTCCCGAGATCCCCATGCATGCACTCGAATTTGTAGCACCCTGTATATTGAAATTTTAAAATTTTTAAATAAAAAAGTATGTCTTCTATCTGGATACATGTACGTAAAGCTACGTTCAACGTCGACAGATGCAATAGGATTATTCTTAATTTGTTAAATTATCAGGTTCCATGTTGAGATTTTCTGAAAAATGTCACTGATTACTTTGACCAAGTTGACACAGTGAATTAGGTCAATTATTGTCTCTGTAAGCGGCACGAAACTTGTTCGTGAAGAAGCTCGTTTTCAAAACTTCGGTGTGCATTGGACCCGAGAATCATCGTTAAAAAGTTCAAGAATTCCAGTTTTTTATTCGGCAAAATGATCTGCATATTATCATTATATGAGCTATGTACCGACCGAAAGAATCAGTGGTTTTGTCCGTACAAAATAGTTATATCCTATTTAAGATAAAATTTTTGGAATAACCCCCAAATTTAAGGAATCAACATTGTTACATCCGAAAGTTCTATCACTTGGAATGTTAAATTTACAATACTTCTGAAGAAATTACCTACAATCATCGTTATTTAGTTTTGAAAGAGGTATATTGGCTGTTATTAAGGCTTGTTCTGTAATGTTTTTGTAAGTGGTTTGGAAAACCTTTGAAGCGATTATTAAACTTTTTCGACAAGAACCTTTGTTTTATCCTTTTTCGATACATGTGTTGCAGATTTGACATGTTGGTCCAATTGAAATTTTTCATAATAGAATAGAGAAAAGGGATCTACACGGTTTAATTTACATTTACAAATTCCCTCACCTATCTTTTTTTTATACTTTCAAATAAAATCAGTTTAAGAAATTATTTCAATGTGGACAAATTTAGTCAAAGTATTCGCTTTTATCTTTAAGTATGTATTAGTTATATAAACAAATTTATATACGAAAAAAACTTATGGTTTAGTCATATTTAAGACACCACTTATTTTAGACATTTCACGTCGCGATGCCCCTAAGATGTTTTTTTTTTAACTGCAACATGAGATGTATAATTTCATTTAAAGCTTGGTTTTTACTAGCGTTTGGCTGTTTACTCGACTACAATGCTACTAAGTCTTCGAAATTTATCCCGAGCAGATTTTTTAATAGAAATTTTGTGACTGGGATGTGAAAAATATTTTCTTTTACCATGCTCATAAGTTAGCATAAGGATGTGAAACAACATTATTATTATATACATTTGTGGGAAAAGAAAATATATACGTAAATTAGATGTTTAACACTATCTAATTAAGCTAAAAAATAAGACTCAGGTACACGGCAAAGTTAGAACGACACATTACAGTAATCAAGCAAATAGAAGTGGAGTTAAAGTGATAAAAAAGTTATTGATGGAATCTTCTCCAATTACAGTCCAATCAACACTGATTGCGCGCTGATTGGAGCAAGAATCTTTAAAAATAAATAATAATCCGTCACTTCCTTCTCTACAAAGTATTCCACACTTATCGCTTCGATATATTTGTATTTTCTATATCGCATAAATCTTAATGGTACCAGATCCTTAGAAATTGGTAGTAGCTTTACTACTACCTTGCTGTATTTTGTAAGAATAGATTTTGGTAAGTGATTATAACTAACACCTTTGGTCTACCTTTTTTGCAATATTTAATATCTTTAATTTCTTGTTGAATAGTGGCGTACTTATTTATATCCATTCACGAGTTGCTGTTCCATTCGTTTTTCATTGCGTGTTTGGTTATTTAAAACAACCTTTCTTCATTTTGCATACTCCACATTTAAAATTTTTGTGTCCTTATTTGTCCTAATTATTGTTGTTGTTAGGGAGGACTGTGAAAATCGACATTATTTCTGTTTAGAACAAAATGAAAGTCATGTTGAGCGCTTAATAAAACATTTTAAAAAGGAGCAGCAAGCAAACAAGTATTCGCGCTCTTGCCAAAAAGTAGATAGTTTTAGAACTACAGTAGTGTTTAAATTTAGGCTTAGGATCTTTTTTCCTCCGTTACGTTTATTTTCTAATATTTCCTGCCAAATTTTGCAAAAGTCGATTTTAGAACCTTTTTTTTTCAAAATTTTGCTTACATTTCTTACTTAAGTTCTCATTAATTTTTATATCGCTGAAACACATTTTTGATAAGCTTTCCAGAGAGATGTCGTTAGTTGAGTAGTGCCTTTTAAAGTGGCTGAGGGTAGTGTTTCAAGGGTGGATGAAGGAGGGCTGCAAAATACTTAATTTTTATTTCCTCGCGCTTTTGTAGAAATCGTAATTTCTAAAATATAGCCATTATATGTTTGTATAAATTATTACAGATAAACAAAATAAAAGTAAAACTAAAAATAAAAAAAAAATAATTATAAGAAACATTTTCCAAGGATTAAGAAAAATATTTTGAAAATTTTGAAATAACTTTTTCATACTCATAAATACATTTTTACGTTCATAAAATTGCAATCAATCGCTAAGGCATTATAGAACTACAACTTTGGGGTCTACAGCGGCATATTGACGTCTGACGTGTCTTTACAACAACATACCTACTTGGTCTAGGTATATTAAGTAGTTATTTTAATGTAAATGTACAAAAATCATTTTGGTTCACCATCATCATAAAAAATTTATTTAGTTTTATTTTGATTGATCTTATCTACTTTTCATTAGCATATTTAGTTTTTCGGCATTTTTCGCAATAATCATAAAACCTCGTTTTTTTTGGTTGTTGTAATTTTCACTTTTCAATATCCGATCCAGTCAACCTAAATGGTGGAAATTTAAGATCCAGAAGAACAGAGCTGCTTTCATTCTAAAATTCATACTAAAATAAATGACTACACAATTACGTGAATATCCATGGAAAATATATGAACAAAATAGTACGTTTAATTATCATGACTTTTTAATATTGAATGCATCCTGTATTTTACATCAATTTCCTTAAAAATACTCAAAATAAAATAATTTCAGTCATTCACTCAGTACTTACCATAACCCCTATGACCAGTTGGTTTTCTTACAAAGTTACAGAATATGGCTAAATATATTCGCAGCTCTCTGCATGATAATTTATTGGTCAAAAGACGTGTCTGGAATAACTTTTTAGTGTTTGTTTATGCGAAGAGGGCGAGAATACATTTGAATGCAACAATTTGTTCATTGGTATATTTTCCAAAATTCAGGAGCAGCTTTAGGACCTGTGACGAAAGTCCGGATACTTGACCATTGGCCAACCGTAATTCGTTTCATTACATTGCTCGAAAATTAGTTCATCGAGTATAGAGAGCAGTTTCTCATAAATACCGATGATTAAGCGAATTGCTTTGTCGCCCATTGGAAATAACGTCGCTACAAGCGAATCGTGATTGTTATTTGCCGATTCCCTCAGACGTTGACCCGACATTGTAATCAAATTGGTTTTGTAACGTTACAGCTGGCATTAAGTCGAGAGAGATATATTTATTTATTTGCATTTCCAGTTACTTTGTGTGCTTCAAGAACGTGTGTAATTTGACTTTGCTGAACCTATTGTTATGGCTTCTCCTACGAATTAAGTGAAAGGAGTTATTGGTAGGGGACTAGTCGTTAAGAGCACCCGATGTTGGGATATTTGTAGGGTTGTCAGTTTTGCGATGTGAATAAGCGTGCACTTTTTTTTTTGAGTGCCATGACCAAAAAGGCTTGCAGCAATTAGAGATTCCCTGAGAGTCTTTTTTTTGTGAATGACAAGAGGAGTTGTCTATTTTAAGATTTCAGTAATCTGGCCGTAGCTTTAGCTACTAAAATGGAGTTTTTCAATTTTTTTTAGCTGAAAAATATTTTTGCTGCTTGGAGGATTGTTATTATAAAATTAGACAATACTTATTTTTGGCAGACCAGGATAATTGGTCTTTATGAGTACTTTTCATTTAGTTTAATTTTTCATAACAAAATGTTCGCCAAGTGAAAGTGAATAAAATTTGACTTCGAATGACAGTGACGTCTGTGCAAAATCCACACGCCCGCATCAGTGATGCCGCTTATCGAGTAGAGTTACAGTGTTGTCAGTATGCTCGGATAATCTGTACATTGGGACAATTCGCGATCAGTTTTAATAGTGGGGTATTTAGGAAGTTCGGCGTGATGTGAGACCAGTGGGACTGCCTAAAGCGGGGTACCTGACCTGGCAATTTCAGCTGTTTGATATTGGTTATAAGGGGGCAATCACTTTAATGGACTAATGAAGAGCGTTGCCGTATATGTTTTTTCGTCTGTTAATTTAAAATGTGTAGCATAATTTTGTGCCACAATTTTCAACCAATAAACGAAATCGACGTACTACTACGATGAGTACCTATTGTCCCAAAAGGGTACTTAACACATGAGTAGAATAAAAAATTTGATCTACTACCGAAAAATATATGAAGAAATAAAAATATTGTTAAATTACGAACTACACTAAGTATCAAAAAATATATGAGATTTCTTTTAAGGACTAGTGCGTAGTGTAATTTATTTTATGCACTACATTAAAAAGGCATATTTTACGAATTTTAGAGAGTGCGTAAAGTCAGTATTTTATGCACGGTATCTCGGTAGTGGAAAAAATAATTTTCTTGCGTAAAATAAAACAAATAGAAAAAAGTATTGATTGTCGAAAGCTCAACTATCGAAACAATCGACGCGCGACGTTGATGTCTATTGCTAGTTCTCCACCAGTACTTTAAATGATGCTACTAAAAATAATATATTTCTGTATCAAAGCAATATTAGTTACTTATTATTAAATACATATTCCGTAATGATTATTTGAATTTATAAGGGAACAAAATACAGAAATTAATTTAATTGATCGTTGAATTTTAAAAATTGTACTTTGCCTCTAACATATTATCGTCTTAAGCATCCGTGCATTTACGCTTAGGTTTGATTATTATGTTGTTCATTTTATTCTCTTTATTTCCTCTTAATTTCTAATGATTATTGTTGTAATTGTTATCATGTGTTGTCATTGTTATTATAGTCTCTTCTCGCATGGGATATGGCACATCAAATGCCATCGTCCTCCCCCAGGCTGGAGAACACCAAAGTACAAAGTCTGGAGCTGATCACTGGGGAGTGATCCAACAAACCCCATTTTTACCCCTGTCAGACTAGGGACCGCCAAAGGAATGAGGTCTGAGGCCGATACTTCGAGTGGAAGCGGCCCTAGGTGGTAGATGCATAAGCCTACTCGCATCGTCCGGTGAGAGACCACCCCACCAGAATTGGGAAGCGCTAAGTGGTTTTCCCAAATCACGTTCTGCTTCCGCGCTGGTTCCACAGTAGGAATATATGGACATGATGGTGCTTCCAGGATCAAAATATTCCGGAAGTAAACTCCCCGGCCATTCGGATCTCCGGGCACTGGGTGGCCCTGGGAGCCCTTCATTCCGCATTTCACAGACAGCAAAGATACCGAACCAATTTAGAATAGATTTCTGCAACATAAGTGGCCTAAATACAAACATAAATTCGGTACACCAACATCTAACAGCAACACATATTAGCCCTTACAGAAACACAAGTATGTTCTACAACAACAACAGTTACCTATCTCTATCCTGGTTACGACTTACATACCCGATTTAGATATAGGTTCGGAATATGCCTTTTTGTCCGAAGCGACCTTTCATGTCACCGCGAGGAAACACTCGAACCGAACAACCTTGACGTCCTGTGGCTCAAGTTCACCGCCAAGGGATTAACCAAGTTTATATGTTGTCTCTATCGCCCTCCGAGCGATAGAGCCTAACAAAGCTTTTTCTCAACACTAGCTACCACTTTTGACTCGACACAGGTCGATCACCCCAGTTCAGAAATAATCGTTCTGGGAGACTTCAATGCCCACAACACCAACTGGCTCAAACATCACAACAAGACCGACAACGAAGGTAGAGAAGCTGAAGCATTTGTCATCAGCTGCGGGCTTACTCAACTTGTAGACGAACCAACTCGAATCTCAGAGAGAGGCGAATTCACCGCCCTCCTGGATCTTTTTCTGACCACCAATCCTGACCAGTATAAGGTTACAGTTGGTCCGCCATTAGGTACCTCCGACCACAAACTTATTACAACGGTTTGTGAATTGCCACACATACAGAAGGATCCACCATTGCCTCGCAAAATCTGGCATTACAATTCTGCAAACTGGGAGGATCTAAGGCAGTTCTACCTAGATTTTCCTTGGCTCGACGTCTGCTTTGCCGACTGCTGCGAAGAGATCATGCAAGTAATCTCCTCAGGAATGGAAGCATACATCCCAAATTCCATCAAGTTACCATCAAAAGGAAAGCAATGGTTCGACAAAAGATGCGAAACAGCCAGCCTATAAGTACTGGCAGCAAAATCAGACCGCTGAAAATCGCAATTATTTTATGGAAGCGAGAAACGAGTGCAAGCGTGTGATCGACGAAACTAAGGACAAACACAATCAAAGGATCAGGAATAAACTTTTGCAATGCCTCAGTGGTTCCAGGAATTTCTGGTCGGTAGCAAAGGCAGTAAGTAGCAACTTTACAAAAACGTCTCTCCCACCTTTGACGGACGAACGTGGCATCACGGCGCTACAGCTAAGGAAAAAGCAAACATGCTCGCCACAATGTTTTCATCGCACTCTACCTTGGACGTGCCCCAAGGCAAGACTCTCCCCACTATACCGAACATCAACACCACCATGGCAGAAGTTAAGTTTTCTCATCGTGATATTCGCAAAATCCTTAAAGAACTAGATAGCAAAAGGCATCAGAACCGGACGGAACACCTGCCATCGTGCTAAAGAACTGCACCAACGAACTAACACCCGTTCTTTCCAGGCTTTTTCCTCTTTCTTACAGAAAAGGGATTTACCCATCCTCTTGGAAAGTCGCTCGAGTGCAACCTGTTCCCAAAAAAGGCAAGAAAACCACGCCCTCAAACTATCGCCCAATTGCCTTGCTTCCAATAATCTCCAAAGTCATGGAACGTGTAGTCAACCAGCAACTACTCAAGTACCTCGAGAGCAACAGAATAATCAGCGATAATCAATACGGCTTTCGCAAAGAGAGATCGACAGGAGATATATTGGCCTATGTCACTCATATATGGAGTAGGGCAATTGAAAACTACGGAGAGTCTCGAGCGATTGCGTTGGATATTTCAAAGGTATTCGACAGAGTTTGGCATGACGGACTGCTCAACAAACTGCCATCCTTGGGACTGCCCGCCTCTCTCTGCAGCTGGCTGGCCAGTTTCCTTAAGAACCGATACCTACACGTTGCAGTCGATGGACACATCTCGGACACATTCACCATCAACGCGGGCGTGCCTCAGGGCGCAATACTTTCACCAACTCTGTTCCTCATCTATATTAATGACCTGCTGATCGAAACGAATAATCCTGTTTACAGTTTTGCAGATGACAGTACCCTTGTCTCCCACTTTAGATCAGAAAAACCCTTACCAGCGACTGAGACTCATCACCGCAGACAGGAGCAGATTACAGCAATTAATCAAGACCTGGAGAAAGTTCAAACTTGGGGCGACCGAAATTTGGTCCAGTTCAATGCAGCAAATACCCAAGCAGCAACGTTTACTAAAAGGGCCAATACAGCGGGCCCTGACATCATTATGGCAGGATCGACCATTCCTTCATCCTCGTCAATCGGGCTGCTGGGTGTCTCGGTCAACAGCAATATGTCATGGCATGACCATGTTGCTAATATCGCAAAATCAGCCTCCCAGAAGCTTGGTTACGCTATTTCGCAACAAAAAACTCTATACACCGCAGCAGTTGTTCTTGCTGTACAAAGCGCAAATAAGGCCGTGCTTAGAATATTGCTCACATATCTGGGGTGCCGCACCAAAGCATACCCTAAAGTTGCTGGATTCCATTCAGAAGAGGGCTGTGCGTCTCGTCGGCGATCCGGAGTTGACCCGGAATCTGGATAGTCTGGAACATCGCAGACATGTGGCCGAGATGTCTCTGTTTTACAGATACTTTCACGGCAGATGTTCCCAGGATTTGTCCCGCATAATCCCGCCCCTGGCAACTCCTGTCAGACAGTCCCGACAGACGACAGGAGCGCACCAGTTCGTCGTACAACTAGAAACACCCAGAACATCGCTTTACCAGAACTCCTTTGTCTGGCGCGCTGCATCACTGTGGAACTCACTTCCAGGACATCTGTTTCCCACTAATTACAACCTACAAATATTCAAGAACCGTGTCAATCAACATCTTCGCACACACACCGCTCGTCGAGCGCCATAGGATCTCCCTTTAGTGTGTGTGCCACTGCCATAAAAAAAATATTCACTGTTTTGTTGACGCGGAGGCGCGGCGGCGCCGGCCTACTGATTGGGTGTATTTATATGCATCAAAATATAGATCAGAAAATCGAATAAATACCTCTTACTCAACTGGAAGAGCTGCCTAGTTTTTCGGAGAAAGATATATTTTACTTACCAAACGCAATTACACACAAAAAATTGCACGTAGTTCACCTGTAAATACGAAAAATATCACCTGCCTCGAAAATGATGCATTAACTGAACCGCCAATAATAATAGTTTTAATTGTAAGTGCCTATGATGTACTATCCTACTAATTACTTGAATCCGGTACGTATTCCTATGCGAGTTACACGTAGGAATGCACAAAATTTAAAATGTATCGAAAATCGATGTATCCAATGTCGATCCATCCCTATAGCACAGACATCGATGGACCTTTGGCCCTTGATGATGATTAAACATCAGTCGATAAGCAGCGAATTTACTGATCTATTTTTTTATTTTAATAAGAAATAAAATAAGAGATGAAGACGATATTTTAAAGAAATTTTATTTTAAAAAGCATTATACACAAAATAAAAATTTTACAATAGATGCGAGCAACAAACAAGTCTA
This sequence comes from Pissodes strobi, assembly GCA_016904865.1. NCBI lineage: Eukaryota > Metazoa > Arthropoda > Insecta > Coleoptera > Curculionidae > Pissodes > Pissodes strobi. The sequence continues at coordinate 69,775 of MU183035.1, read as the reverse complement.
GTAGAATACAGAGTGTGCAAGACGCAATGTTGACCTGGGACGCATTATTTGAAATCGTTTTTGTCTTTCCTGTGAATGCCGACAGTGCCAGCACTGCTTTGGAAAATGTAGGTATATTTTTAAAAACAACGATGTTTGGAAACATCGATACGGTCCAATATCAATGTAATATTATGCTGAATTACAATTAATTATCGATGTGAAAGTATCGATATTTTGGTCTCGATATAACGAAAAACATCGTGCAGATATAGTTACACGTAGCATATAGCTTCGGGTCGACTTAACATGGTAGAGTAGAGACGAAATACTAAATGCCACGTGGCAGTGCCATTTATTGCAGTTGCTCGATTAATTGACGCATCCATAATTAATTGTTTCTAATGCGATGATATACGATCACGTACCACGTGTTTTCAAGCAATATTAAAACGCCGTGCATTGTCCTCTGGTCCAATCCAACAAATATTAATCAAAACTAACCCAAGGCCTGCCCAAAATCTAGCAAAAAAAAAGTTTTGAAATACACTCGGATTTATCGATTGGAGCTTACAGTACGGCAACTGAACATCTAACGATGATTCGTATAAAACTTTCGATAAATCTATGAGTTATACTTAAATGTCATCGGGAACCGGCATGCGGCAGTAGGATATTGTAATTAATCATATCATGTACAGCTAGTTGCCGTCCAAGGCATGTAGGTGTATCAATTAAGTAAATATACCCAGGTGGAGCCGCAAGTGGCATTTAGCAACACATAAGTAAAGTGGAAGCAACACCCTCTGAACTAGAAGACCTGGTAACTAAATCTAAGATGGCGTCGCGGATAGGGAGCAGACTCTGACAATGGAAAACTAGTTTTATTGCTCTTTAAAACAAAAAGTTATTTGGGAGCCATGCCCATCACAAAAGGAACATATTAATTTTTATAATAATTAGTTTAACAATAATTACAATATCATATCATGTAAAAAATACGGACTATGGCTATTGATTTATAAATATACAGTGGTGTGTTTAAAATATATCTCGAAGTATATATAAACTAAAACAAGAATACATCGTTACTGAGATATTTTTCAAAGATCGTTTCCAGAACTGCATAAAAAATTATATGCATGTGATAAATGCATCCAAATATATGCTACAAAAAGGGTGGCCTTATTTTGAAGGGGTTTTTAATAAAAATATTTGCTCTTTTAAAAATGTGATAGAATCCTTTTTAGCTGGGATTTGATCTGTTACCGATGTTTAAATATCACTTACAATGTTTAAACTGCTTGTTACAGAACGTTGTTCGGTATGTTGTCTTAGAAAATAAGCAGCGTTAATAAGAACTTTCTCTACAGTATTAACATCATGTACTACAAGAGGTAAGTTGAGTAGGCTTTTGTCTTGATATACAATTTTATTGACAGCTGCACATATTTCCTCTATTGATATAAACAGATTTTCAGAAATAAAGACAATAAAGTTTAAGTGAGCTTGAATTATTAATAAAACATGTATTATATTTGGCCTTTGCTATCAGCTAGCATTTATTAAGCTGGGTTTTTATTATTTTGCTGCGTGCTTCATTGAGTGATGAGAAATTTGATAAGCTGGACAACCACAACACTCAGCTAAAACTATTTCAATTTGTTGATATTCCAATTTTTGCCTTTTTGGTTGTGGAACTTTTTTTAGATATCTGCGGTTATGATAGGTTGCTGGGATAATTAGGCAAGATACTTGGTACTGCATCGAAGCATTTAAAATAATTACCAAAAATTTTTTAATTCGCATTTGTATTCCATAATATGGGTTGTAATCCTCTCGATTTCATTGGACCTAAAGTGAAGTTCACACACCTAAAATAGATATTTAGTTTAATTGCCTGCGTTAGACCCAGACCTAGGTCAAGACAGTTATTGAGTACAATACAACCACCGTAAAGGTAAAGCCAGCAGGTATTGCAAAGCATTTTTTAGGTAATAAATAGAAAAATCACTCAATTAATTATTAATATCATATGTTGTGCACGTAAAGTTAGGCACCACCACTAAAAATACAGTGTGTATGACTAGTCATTGGCTATAAAAATTGAAAAATAAAACTTACCCAAATATTGTTGGTTGTAATAAACGATTCTTCCCTCTTAATTGAATTTACTCACTGCTGTCTCAATTCACCTTCTTTGGGAAATGAAAAAACTGCCACTTTTCTACATTTGGGACTACGACAGGTTAACGCCATGCTTTCAATTCACTCAACACTATTATACAGATTTATTTAAGATTCATTGTTCTCAAGTAAGCGACTGAACTTAAACGAAAGCTTAAAAACCCTTTAATTATTACAACACGGACCGAAAACCACTCTACAATCCTGTAACAGTCCGATTTTGTCAGTGTCAAATATTTTTAAATCTCATTTATACGCCGCATTTAGCAAAAAAAGATGCTGTATTTTGCACACATCGTTTTATTAATTCTAAATTTATTGATTCGATTTGCTGACAATAAGCTTGAAATTGCCGCATTTCTTAATGTAAATTAACTCCGTTCTAAGTATAGGTTAAAGATATATTTGTATTAGCTTTTATAACACGTTGTGACTATATTTACTCCACTTCAAGAATGGATTTCTACTTACAAATGGACTTCTACTTACAAATATTTATTTTAGTTGATAAGCGAAGCACATTGTTATTAGGATAGCTTAGCTTGATTTATATTACATTCTCGTAGAACGGCCAGCGAACCGATTTGTTTTTAAGAATTCCGTTAATAAAACCCGCTTTTACGCTGCATTAGACTCGTCGATTCATATTTTATTGTCGGTTGGAATATTTCATAACTTTTTGGAACCCCTTGGTTGCATTGCTCTAACGGCCCCACGTTGGGCGCCAAAGTTGAAACACGTTTTCCTTCTTGTAGTTAAAAGTAAACATTTTTTCTTTTTTAATTAAAAGGAAACCTAGTCCCGGAGAGTCGTGTTACAAATGCCCGGCCCCGATAGTGGGGTCGTTAGAGCGTCACCAGTTGTGTCCAACTAAACTGAAAACGCTCCGCTGGTGTTGTGCAAGGTGGCTAGGCTAGCTTATTAAATCAAAAGGTACTCAAGTTTAATTTAACTAGAAAACACAATCTAGGATGTGCTACTAAGTTTTTTTTAAACACAGCAACAATACTATAGTACAATTGGCAATTTTAAAGACCAAGGAATGTCTAATGACTATTAAAGAAACTGATAAATAGAGTACAATATGAAGATTGTACGGAGACCAATTCTGTTGTTAACGGTTTTGTATGCTCTACAACTAAATGTACTAACTCCTACAATCCAAAGTGATCACTTTGATTTTACCTAAGCTAATTACATATATGCTTGCGTGCGCTGGTTGCTCCACCAATTATACAGGTTGCAATAATAATAATAGGTAATGTTAAATGGCCACAATAATTAAATCAATGGACCCAATAAATGAATGAAAATAATAAAATAATTGAAACTGTCTTAAAGCCAGACTGTCAATGCTTGATTTATATTATAAAGAAAGAAAATTCAAAGCGGTTATATTACTCGATAAATGAATGAAAGGAATAAAATTATTGAAACTGCTTAAAAGCCCGACTGTCAATGCTTGATTTATATTAAAAGGAGAGAAAATTCAGAGCGATTAATAATAATAAATGAGTAATTGAACTTAAGTTTCTGTACCATACCACTTAGATCCGTCGAACTCTGGTAGAGGTGCCGGGCACCCGTCGGTACTGCTAGGGCACTGGCCCTGAGGGTGAAACTAGCAGATGACTCGCCAATAAAATGGACCCGGAGACAGGACTTGTAGCCACGTATTTGAAAGTTGTAGCCTGCCAGTAAAAGTGGTAGCCTGGTGATAAAAGTTGTGGCCTGGTAGGAAAAGTGCCTGGTATTCGAAGTTGTGGCCCTGTATTTGAACCCTGAAATAACCCGCTACGCATTAGACAAAGCCCCCTTACTTTAATAAAAAAAGCTATAGCCCCCCCCCCTTGCATAAATATATTTTCTTTATAAAACAAATTGCCCCAAAAATTATCAATGAATTTTCAATGACCATCGGCAAATAAAATAAATACTGAGGTACACACAACTTGAATATAGCAAAGAGAGGTATGAGTCACCCCTGAGAGAAAATATAAACTTCCCCATATGATCAAAATTAAAGTTACATTAATATAAAAATTCAGATTTGATAAAATGGAGTAGATGAGATAACGCATGGGACGCAAGGCAAATGGTGGACGATGCCAAAAAAAAGGTTAACACAAATAAAGCAATTAAATCGTTCATTTAGACAAAAAAAACTGTATCAATAATTACCTCGTTAGTGTGTGAGGGTGATGGGAGACTCGACGGTCTCGGTCTTATATGTATGCGATGAACGTGGAAAGCCTCTAGAAATAAAGGCAAAGATAGATAGACAAATAATAAGATAGATAGACAAATAATCACACGAACGTTGGATCGTTTTGGGACCCTTGCCTTATATATTTATCTCTCCACACGGGCAGTTTTTGTAATATTCGGTTCTTCTTTCCGAGTAATAGGAATGGGCTCTCCTCCCGCGATTGTCGCTCTCGATTTAGATTTTTAAAGGTTTATCATTTTCGTAGAAGTATTTCCTAGCATTTCTTGATAAATTTAATTTTATTTCATTAATTGTGGCTTCCGCCGTCGTTTACCATCATAATAAACGAGAACTAAGTCCTTTATTATCTTAGAATTATTCCTTGTATCGAAATCACTTGGCATGTTTCAGCCCATTACTATTTCTTGATCTGACGTAGTCCTTTAATTTGGGCAAATTGACGGAAACGAAAAGAAAGTTCTTCTAGTTAGACCCTTCGGCGAGAAGAGAAACTTTCCGTTTGAGTGCGGTCAGAGACTCCACATTTTAGTTTTGTGATTTAATTCCACCCATTCTTTGGGGATATATTGTGGTATCTCTTGGTGTTTTGACACGACCGATTTTTCGGGATCTAAATTCTGTACTAGGTAAGCATTTTCTCTGGATTTTTTCCCTATTGTCTGTGAAGCACGCGGACGACGCCATGACGCTAATGGGTTTTTTTCCTTATTTCTAGAGGCTTTCCACGTTCGTCGTATACGTATAAGGCCGAGACCGTCGAATCTCCCGTAACCCTCACACACTAACGAGGTATTTATTGCTACAGTTTTTTTTTGCCTAAATGGACGATTTAATTGCTTTATTTGTGTTAACCTTTTTTTGTGCATCGTCCACCATTTGCTTTGCGTTCCATGCGTTATCTTATCTGCTCCATTTTATCGAATATGAATTTTTATTTTAATGTAACTTTAATTATGATCATATGGGGAAGTTTATATTTTCTTTTAGGGGTGACTCAGACCTATCTTTGTTATATTCAAGTTGTCTGTACCTCAGTATTTCTTTTATTTGCCGATGGCCATTGAAAATTCATTGATAATTTTTGGGGAAATATGTTTTATAAAGAAAATATATTTATGCAGGGGTGTTATAGTTTTTTTTTTAAAGTAAGGGGGCTTTGTCTAATGCGTATAGGATTATTTCAGGATTTAAATACAGGGCCACAACTTCGAATACCAGGCTACCACTTTTCCTACCAGGCTACAACTTTTACCACCAGGCTGCTACTTTTACTACCCCCCAACTTTCAAATACTTGGCGACAAGTCCTGTCTCCGGGCCCATTTTATTGGCTAGTCATCTGCTAGTTTCACCCTCAGGGCCAGTACCCTAGCAGTACCGACGGGTGCCAGGCACCTCTACCAGAGTTCGACAGATCTAAGTGGTTTCGTACAGAAGCTTAAGTTTATTTACTCATTTATTATTATAAATCGCTCTGAATTTTCTCTCTTTTTAATATAAAACAAGCATTGATAGTCGGACTTTAAAACAGTTTCAATAATTTTATTCCTTTCTTTCATTTATCGAGTAATATAACTGCTCTGAATTTTCTTTCTTTATAATATAAAATCAAGCATTGACACCCTGGCTTTAAGACAGTTTAAATCATTTTATTATTTTCATTCATTTATTGGGTCCATTGATTTAATTATTGTGGCCATTTAACATTACCTATTATTATTGCTACCTTTATAATTGGTGCAGCAATCAGCGCACGCAAGCATATATGTAATTAGCCTAGGTAAAATCAAAGTGATCACTTCGGATTGTAGGAGTTAGTGCATTTAGTTGTAGGGCATACAAAACCGTTAACAACAGAATTGGTCTCAGTACAATCTCCATATTGTACTCTATTTATCAGTTTCTTTAATAGTCATTAGACATTCCTTGGTCTTTAAAATTGCGAATTTTACTGTAGTATTGTTGCTGTGTTTAAAAAAAAAACTTAGTAGTAAATAGATTGTTCCTTAAATCATAGATTGTGTTTCCTTGTTAAGTTAAGCTTGAGTACCTTTTGATTTAATAATCTAGCCTAGCCACCCTGCACAACACCAGCGGAGCTTTTTCAGTTTAGTTGGACAGAACTGGTGGCGCTCTAACGACCCCACTATCGGGGCCGGGCATTTGTAACACGACTCTCCGGGGCTGGGTTTCCTTTTAATTAAAAAAGAAAAAAATGTTTACTTTTAACTTCAAGAAGAAACACGTGTTGCAACCCTAAATCAATATTTAATACGTTATAAATAAACTGTGTTTAGGTATTCTAAATAAAACTGAGGTACTAATCAAAATCAAACTTCTGATATTTTCCCGTTGTAGCTTAAAGATATCTGTGGTTACCTCAAACTTATTATACGTAGAGTGAAAAGACAGTCAAAGTAAATAAGTAAGTAGGCATTATTATTATAAAGCCACAAAATAAAACCCTTAAGGGCTTGTTTGCTTACTTCAGAAACGGGATGTGAATCTTCAAATTTCAGTTATTTTAGATGTTGTAGGTATGATCAGTTACGAATTTATTATGTTTGTGGAGAAACTATAAGTATTTAATAATTGTATAATATAGAATAATTAGGAAGTATGGTGTAGTGTAGTAGGTTTGGTTAAGAGTCTATTTTCACGAATATTGCCATTAACACAATAAATTTCCTGCCTTGTGTAAATTATTCACTGCAAATGTACAAATTTCACAATTTTAAACATATTTTATCTCAACAACATTTAGTTTGGGTTAGTTGGCCTAATTGGCTACTGCTTTTCTTAGTTGCACGGCCTTGCAATACAGAGGGTGCTGGTTGCAGTTAACAAATAGGATTAGTTATGTCAGTAGATATGTGTTACTGGGGACCTAAGTCGATATCGAATGATATGCATCGTATCGATTTAACTTATAGTTTAGTAGAGTTGAAATAATGGTTAATTAGGTCAATAGCGTGGTCTGCGTAATTTATTTTTTATTATTTCGAAATATGTTTAGCCTTATCAAAACCTGTGTAATTTTTGACATAAATATACAGAGTGAGCCGTAATGAATATGCCACAGACCGACTATATAGCTTCTAAACGGTCAAATATACCGAGTGATCCACAAATGATTTAGTAAAATGTTGTTCGCTTAAAGCTTGATGTTCAATTTCATGTTTATCCCATAATTGGGGCATGTTTTAATGAACATTTGTAACGGGGAGTTTTTGGTAGTGGGATGTCTAATATTTTTATGTCTATTGTAGATGTCGCTAGTTACACAGTTCTGAATATCATTTGATCGTCATAATTTTTTTGTGCACTGTGTCGCGATTTTTGATGAAGAATCTGCTAAACTGATCATTCTTAAGGAATAAAGATATACTAATTAGATATCGATAAACCACCTCGTTTTCGATAAATTCGAACCTTAGTCATTCAATGCTCGTGGACTTCATTATAGCTGCCAATATAATTAGTTTACTATCCCAAGTAGACTATGGCGATTATAAAAACAACTTCATTATTGTTAGTCAAATACTTTCATTAACAAAAAAAACAGATCTGCAGCAAACCAATATTATCAATAATAGCAACTATTGGGTTGATAAACGAATAATGTTGATAGCAATCATTACGTACAAGTGCTAAAAGTTGGAATTCCTCGGTGTATCAATATCAATCGAGTATATCTTTTTTTCTTAAAAATAACCAATTTATTAGATTTCTCTTCTAAAATGCCGATAAAGTTTTGCATAAAAAAGTTATGATGAAGACATTTTATTAAAGAGCGTGTAACTATAATTAAACAAAAAAATCAACAGATTCGGATTTTGTCCCAAATTTTCACGTTATTTTCTTTAAAACTGTTCAAATTATGGAATAAATGTTAAATTGAACATTAAAATTTAACTTATATTGCATTGCTACATTTTATTAAGGCACTTTTGACTCACACGGTATATTTTGCCGTCTAGGATATACAGTTAATCTATGGCGCATTAATTACGGATCACCCTGCTTATATAATTGATTTTACTCAAGTTTTCCAGAAAAAAACTGTTCTGGGTAAAGCGAGGTGGTTGTTTGTAATCAATTATTATATGCCTGGAGCTCGAGCGCTCGGGCTACGATCAGGCTTTAAACTAGTGCTGGCAACCGAAGACGGTTTTTCGGATAGTCGGTTAACCGGTTTCGGATTATCCGCGGTTTTTAAAAAAACCGAAACCGGTTAACCGGATACTCGGTTAACCGATTACCCGATTTCTCGTTTAACCGATTAATCGATTAACCGGTTTCTCGGTTAATCGATTATTCGGTTATCTAGTTACATGGCACTGGGCCACCGGGTTCTCAAGTAATGGTAAAAAAGATAGAAAGTAAAGTAAAAACTAGGTATTTGGAATAGTAACATACCACATACCTACTGGACGGTGATTATATTTGGAAATGCTTTTAGAGTGCGATTGAAAAATAATATCTACCTTTAATAGAATACCTTTATATTTATTTAAGTTTTAAAAAATTGTAATATTTTTTCTGCTCAGAATTTATATCGATTGTAATTTGTAATAAACAATATTTTTAATTTAATTATTATCTTGGGGTTTATTTCAATAACGACCAAAAACTGGAATAAATTTGGTTCACTAGAATTTAATGATTGTGCCCTAATCGGCAGGGAAACTGAACTAATGGAAATATGCTTAAGAACAAATTATAAATTATGATTAGCATACGACTGTGTTAACCGATTAACCGGTTAACCGATTAACCGGTTAACCGGTTATACGATTAACCGGTTAATCGGTTATCCGGATACCCGGTTTTCACTATTATTCGAATACCCGGTTTTATCCGAAACCGGTTTTTAAGAAAACCGGTTTCAACTTTTCACGGTTTTTGCCAGCACTACTTTAAACACTAGATTTTATCTCGTGAAAATTTCCAGCCTAAAATATTTTTAGGTACTTTTGTTTCAAAATCATGGTGTAACTTTTAGATGCAGATGTTAAAACATAATATTTAATAAGAAATATATATAAATAAGCCATAATATCGACGTATTAAATGCTTTAGAGAATGTTTATTTTTTGACATGCTAATATTTATATTTTAATTCCAATGAAAATAAATCGGCGTGGGATCGTAAAACTCAATGACAACAACATTTTCTAGGCATAAAATAAGCCATAAAACCCATAAAAAGGGTGATTCTTAAGCGTACTAGGCCCTTTAAAAATAATATTATAAAAATGATGTGGGCATACTCAGTATGCTTTTTTAACTTGTTTAGAGAGGGTAATGGGAAAATACTTCAGAATATACCGATTGCTCCCTAAAGGTGCCCAAGGAGATGGTTGCAAATTAATGCCCATTTTAAGAAGCGGCAATATAAACTGCTGTTCATAACTTTCGAACATTCAAAATTCGTGGTCCGATTTTAACAATCAATATCTTAACTAATAATGGATGGAATTAAATGCTGTTTTCGAAATAATGAAGCCCAATGCTTTACAAATCAGCTGACTTGTACTAAATACCTAAAAAGATCCATATGCAAATTATACAGGGTTATTCGCAATTGCCTCACAAAATCAAAAATATTCACATCTCTCCCAAATATGCAGAAGTCATTTTTCTATCGGTTTGATGATAGCACAGTAGTCATTGGCTCCATACCTCGGGACGTTTTCGAAATTTTTCATTTATCGATACCATTTAATGAAAATTGCTTAAATATCTTGAAAATCGGTATATTGGAAAATTTGCCTTAATTTGAAGCTTCTTTTATTTTTTATTTAATATTTAATTAACATCAGGGCCATCTCATATTAAAATAAGTTGTTTTTTCTCAAAATTAGGCTATTGTAATGTACAGGGTGTCCCATTTTCGATCATATTACGGGGTATCTCACTTACGAGTAAACATAGAGAGTTGCAGTTTTCGAAATACTATGCTACTTTTTTGTGAAAAGAACGATGGTATAAACAAAATTAGAAATAAATTATTTTACAAGTAAATTTAAAAAATTATTCCCTGTATATAGGTAACAACAGGAAAATTTGATAACAAAAATGTAAACATATTATCTTAGTACGAGGATATAAAATAAAAGAAAAACAAAAGGAAGTTGATGCGTCAGATCAACTTCATGAAAACGACGCACTCGTTTATTATGTGAGGTAATACAAAAATACGGAATACCAACTGATGGTAAACCCCAGCAACTCCAGAAATATACAGAAAGTTCAATCAGGTTATTGCCAAGTCCGTGAGATAATCTTAAGTTTTAACAACGTAGGTAAGATTTTTGGAATTTTTAACGACCTAAGCGATTTCGGATCAATTACGGTTTTTTGGGTACTCTGTATATTAAAACATGTAAGCGCTTTCAAAAGTATACTCTTTTTTTTCAGAGAATTTAAAAAGTAACTTAAGTAAAGAATCCTACAAAATGCAAATTAAGGCAAACTTTCTGATATACCGATTTTCAAGATAATTAAGCAATTTTTTTAAACGCTATCGATAAATGAAAAATCTCGAAAACGTCCCGAGGTATGGGGCCAATGACTACTATGCTATCATCAAACCGATAAAGAAATGACTTCTGCATGTTTGGGAGAGATGTGAATATTTTGAATTTTGTGAGGCAATTGCGAATAATCCTGTATAATTTGCATATGGATCTTTTTCGTTATTTAGTATAAGTCAGCTGATTTGTAAAGGATTGTGCTTTATTATTTCGAAAACCGCATTTAATTCCATCAATTATTAGTTAAGATATTGATTGTTAAAATCGGACCACGAATTTTGAATGTTCGAAAGTTATGAACGGCAGTTTATTTAGACACCATGTGGATTTTACGGTATACCTGTATTCTGTTGCTTCCACCGATCACACTTCGTTAATAGCTGAGCTGATCGTAAAATTAAATGACAACAACATTTGTCAAACAAGCAAGCCGTAAAACCATTAAAAATAAGAAAGTAACTGTTGACATATTATACGTCTATAGGCCCTTTAAATACAGTTCATTCTTCAAGAAACTGCGTTGAATTTTTTTTTATCAATCTTCATAACTCACAATGCACTGATTGCCCCCTGAGGCTTTTCTAGGGGATGGATGTAAATTAATTTCAATTTCACTTAGTTTTAAATGGGAAAAAGCGAGACGAAATTTGCTTTCAACATTCAAGTAATGGAAATTTTGGCACACTGCTACACCAAAGATATATAATTTAGCAGTAACAGTGGTTCAGTGCGCTTAGACTAGACGAGCGCACTTCCTAGTTCTAATTCGTTAAAACTAGTCTATTATTATAAAACTTTAAGTCCAATTTCATAACATAACAGTAATTATTATTATTCTAAATCATATTCACTGTTTATTAAATTTCTGATAATTTTATTAGGCATTATCATGGTGTTTACAGACCCGTATCCTTTCTTAAAGCATGCATTGCTTATCTTCCTTCTCAAGACCGTACAATGGCATAACTGCATAGATACCAATATTCATTGTGACTATTGTGACTTTTGCATGCTTCTTTTGTTTTTTAGTGCTAAAAGAATATCTGTAATGTAGATAAAAATGAAGGCCCTCGTGTGAATTAAAACGTTTTCAGGCTAGATACAACTTTCGTCTAAAGACAGTGCCATTAGTCGTACTTTCGAATGAATTTACATAAGCGTCTCAAAGATTTATATGACGTTTTAATAGAAGTGCTTGGCTCTCAAGGACGTCTGTCTGAGAGGGCGGGATCCCTTAAATAGAATTAATTACAATAAACATGCCCGAGCCATCGAAAAAGCAGTCCTGCTCGAGATGATAATCCTATTGAGTATGCATAGAGTACCAGCGGCGCGGCGCCCGCGGTTAATGTTAATTTTAACAATCGTACTCGTACTGTTTAAAATATTTGTGGCTGGTTTGACTGTAAATAGTTTAAATCGATGTAGCAGGGGACATAATCCGAATTTGCGCTGCCTGTTTGCAAAACTAAATAACAAGAAGCATCGTGAATTGTACGGCCTTCTCAGTTTAGCTCGGAGTTAGTTTAGGTTAGAATTATTCAATTTTGTTGTATTCCGGATGCACCTGACTTAATATAAAAAAATCTTATCAGTCGTAGTAAATTCGAAATTTTTTTTCATTAATAAAGCAAAATTCAATAAAATAAAATTTGTTCGGCACGTTCATGCATGGTTACCAGAGAGAGGTATACATAATTAAATTACAAATGCCATGTGAATTGTATGGCCTTTTGAGCTTGGGAACGGTTACAAATTTTTGCGTTCCTTATACATCTCACTTAAAAATAAAAGCTAATAAAATGATGGAACATTGCGAATTCGTGCTCGGCTTTATATATATTTTTTTACAATAGAACATAATAATACAGAATAATATGATAAGAACCATCAGGAGGAATTGGTGTACCCATTTGGAAATTCACGGCGGTGGAGCGTGACGTAGAAATTAACATAAACACAGTCTCCACGTGGACATTTTTTGACCGGATATCATCACGCAATATGCTCGTAATAATTTGAATCTGACCTAGATTAAAATGCGTTATCACATCCACAACAGAATTTGGGCCCTTCATATGACTTCTGGGTTATTCACCCATTATCTGATGCCATAAAACGACTGGTGCGAAAATGCAAGAGAGTGTTGGTACGCAGCGCAAAAGGAGCAAAAGCTCAGCGGTCGCGCTTCACAGATGTCGTGCACCAAGTTCCTCTTCTTTCGTCCTCTCACCTCTCACTGATAACTACAGCGGTCTAACGGACCAAAATTTGTAGCAAACATACTTCTAGAGAGTTATACTGCCATACATATACAAATTTGGCTTTTAAAATTAATACATTATGATATACTATTTGAAGTATTGATGTGTATCGTCAAAACAATTAACATCTAGAAGTCTCAATAATTAAAAAAAAAAACATTATTTTAAAGGAATTACAATTATTCCATAGAATTTTGACGATTCCCATTTAATTATATCAATAATTTTCAATAGGTACTAGGTACTACTAATTTCTAAGGACTTGTAAAATAACAGAGGATTCTAAGGGTTTTTCCAAGAATTCCTGTGCTTTGCAAGAAATTAAAATTGTGTACAAAATAATCCAATAGCTTTCAAGGCACTGCAATTATTTCAGGAGTTTCAATGGTTTTTATGAAATATCAGTATTTTCTGGAAAATTCAAATTATTTCCAGAGCTTCCAAAATTATTTTAGGGAATTCCACGCATTTTGCCAAATATTTGAACATTTGCACGGAATTCTTAGAAATGCCACGCGCTGGGACTTTGGAGAAAAGGGTAATTTCACTTACTTTTCCTAGAAACTAAAATAACTTGCAAGGAATTATAATTGCTTTTAAATAATTTCAATACAATGAGTTCTAAAAAAATTCAAATGTGGAATGTGAAATTACAGTTATACCTCTAAAATTCAAATTAAAACCAATGATTACCAAAATAATTTTAGAAAACGCGAAAAAGTTCCAGTGTCTTTCACTGATATCAAAAAATTTAAGTGATTTCCAAGATTTTTGCATGGATTTCCTAGAAGTTCCAATAATTTGCATGAATAATACTGATTTGGAATTAATTTGCATAATTTTCAAAGAAACTAGGCTAAAGAAACGATTTTCGATGAACGGCAACGATTTTCAAAATATTCAAATCATGTCCAACGCCTTCCAAATATTTTTAAGGAATTCCACGAATTTTTAAAGAATTTCCATAGTTCCAAAAAACGCCAATCTGGTTCATAGAGTTTCAATTATTTCGAAAAAATCAAATGGCTAAGTATTTATTTCTAACATAGTTTTATGAAATTCATCGGAATTAAAAAAATATATATAATTTATAAGGCATTATAATAATTAGCAATTCCTCCATGAGTTTAATTGATTTGTGACGAATTATAATAATTAAAAAAAATACAAATAATTTCAAAAAAGTAATTTTAGGGAATTAAAATTACTTTCAAATAAAATCAGTAATTTTCTATGAAATGAATAGTTTTCAAAAAATAATTTAATTGGAATGATTTGAAAGCAAACTAAGGGAATTATAAATAATTTTAAAAACATTCTCATAACTTAAAAGCTATGTTTGGTGAATACCACCTAATTCAAGAAACAACTGAGAATATGAAGTGTTCTCTAAAAGCAATACACTCTTATGGCGAATAAAACAGGTGTATAAAATCATATATGAACGTAGTTCATTAAAAAAGATAATACAACTTATATAATAATAATATGAGCCGCAGTAAATGAAAGATGGCCCAAAAAGTCAGTATCTAGATCAATATGGACAGTGGTTTTATTTAGTATCGATTTCGAGAAACATAAAAATCGTAATAAAAAAATGGTGAATAAGGAAATAGCTGATATTGAAAATGATAAATTTTATATTTTACGTACAGGGCAAAATTTAAAATATTTTAAATCAACAATTTTGGTTATAGCAAAAAGAAAAAGAATTTGAATATTCACTAAACTGAGCTTGAAATATAGTACAGTGAACGAAAGCTCATATGAAGAAACTCAATAACAGTTTCCCCCCTGCATTGTAAAACTGTTTTATTTAGATATATTATTATGATGTGGAAACTTAATTAAAATTTTTTTTGCTCCCCATTTTTGCCATTGTTGTAAGAGGTATTTATTTGTGCACCAATTTCCATCAAATAAGAAACTTATTTGAGATATCAAAAAAAATTGTTCACGCTTTATAAGTGACAGTAGGAGTGATATTTAGTCCAGTAATAATTTTATTGGTCTTATGTATATTTATATTCTTTTAAAGATATCGGTCCGGTCAACGACTTCAATCGTTGTTTTTCAGCCACATATGTATAGTCAAAGATCCTCTTAAAAATTAACCAGAAAATTAATCTGCCATTATTCTAGCTAACACAATGAATAGGAATAGCGGATAATGTTTTTCTATTTCGGCATTTATTTTGTCTATAAAAATTAGTAGTATCTGGAGTGGTGCTTCTTACGCGAAGTCGATGTTTGAATTTTCTTGATCGTGAATATAAGGAGGATTTTCTAATTACTTTGTTTTAATTAGTACTTGTGTTTTGTCTAATTCTCTTGCTTCAAAGACTTCTTCTGATAAGTCATCGTTCATTTAGGTACCTATTCATAATTCTGCTGATAAGAAATTGATACAAAATAAGTGGCCTAATGCACTATAGACCAAAATTGAAATATCTTTGAGATATTAACTTATCAATATTGACTTTCCTTATCCTTCGTCCGTCATGTTTTATTGATAGCTGTTTTAATATTCTCGACCACTGTGTAACGGAACGATCTCGGCGTACACCTTGACCTCTCACAAAGAAATTCTTGGGTAAACGCCAGGTTATCGAATCCCATGGTAAAGTTATAATCTTTCGGTGAGAAAATTAATGCTAATCGTTGTCTCGTGTCTTCAGCAGAATTATTGTTCTCTGAAACGGAAATGCTATAAAAAGGACGAGTAAGCAGACCCCTAGCGAAGACATCACGTAAGAGCGTTCAACTATATTTCTTAGTGAAGAATACCATAACCACAGTTTAGAATATCTATAGACTCTGCGATAACTACAGAAGAACTATTGGTAGCAACACAACCATGCCTTTGAACACCTGAAAATCTACAGAGAGAGAAAATATTATTTTGAGCTTTTTGCTTGGTTTGATTTCCTTCAAGCATTGAAAAGAGTCGGAATAATTAAGGCATTTGATTAGCAATAAAAACATAGATAAATCAAAACATTGGACCGTCCTGAAAACTGACACTGTCTAAGAAACATTGTCAATAAAACTCACAAATACAGTTTTTAAATATACAAAAATATTTTCTTTATAATATATGTACAAGTTACTTCTGAAACGCTAACAATACACACAAACATGAAATCATACTTTTCTCCGATTATTTCTCACTTTCCAGTCTATTGTAGTTTAGTTTAGTTGTTTTGCCACACTAATGTGAGAAATAGTTATCTTCCTAACAAGTGCACAAAGTGATACTTTTCCGCACGCGACTGATGTTGACCGAACGACGCCAAGCGGAGTTCGGTCAATCAGTCGAGTGCGGAGAAGTCACTTTGCGCAAGTGTTAGGAACAATATTTTTTCTGCGGGCGCGGTCCAAACAAGCACAGAAGAAAAAGTATCTGTCAGTTATACCTACTGTTGCTTTACATGACTATTATTGTTGACCTGACATGACTTAAAAATATGGTTTTTTGATTTAAATTGAAATATCGCGAATTACGGAAGCTTTGAGAGAAAAGGGAATGATTAAGAGTTAAACGGTTTTTTTATGTTGCATAAATAATTCGATCAATCACATTTTTCTTCCACGTGCCAGGATACATTCTGGTAAATCTTGGGGTCATTAGAACAATCCATTTTCTTAAGTCTTTCTAGCGAAGCTGAGGATTATGTTTTTTGGGATACTTCGTTTTACACCTAGATTTGTTTAGAATCTGTCAATCTGATAATTATAAGTATTGTTGCTTTTTTTTTAATTTTGTTTCTAAAATTATTATTTAATTTTATATCCAAAATTTCTAATATCTCTGTAAATTTTAATTTGCCTTGCTTATTCTAATATGCGGTGGTAGAAAAGTTATAGATTCATAAATTCATAAATGATGCGAAATGTGTCCATTAGACTACATGCCCCCGTGCGACAAAGTAGGTATCACTTTCCGCGCTCGTTAAGAAAATGACTTTTTTCTTCGAATACACACTAAAATCGAATTTTGAAAATTGTACATACTTTTAACTCCTTGGACACAGGCACTTATAACCAATTTCAAAGGTTTTATACCATACTTGACAGGCATTATTTAAAATTCTAGTATTGTAAGGAACCTTTGAAAAATTCGCAAGTGTAAAATAAATAATAAGCGCAACCCAATGAGAAAACAATTCAGTCAGTTTAGATGTATTATCTTATATTAAAGTTTACTAGTAAACTTTAGTTGTGTTTAGTTTTAAGTCAGTCTATATACCTAGAATAATGGGCACTAACCGCATTCCATAAACATAAATTTTTGTACTAAAACAAAACAGTAGAAGTGGTGACGATCTCAATAATAGAAATGATGTTTATTTGATGTATTTGCATTTTTTTAGTTTGTACTTTCCATACTTTGATATTTCTTTTTTTTATATTTTTATTATAATTGTTCAATTTTGTACTCGTTTTGTTAAATATTCATTTCTCATTTTCATTTTGGGCTAGTTGGATCCAAATTAACATTTGAGTTATTATGCTCTGCGTTAGTATGCGGGTACCTATATATTATTTCTACGTAATTCAGCTAAGGCCTTTTTCACAAAAAATTGTTCTGAGTCAATGACTGCATTAAA
The DNA here is from genome assembly GCA_016904865.1 of Pissodes strobi. NCBI lineage: Eukaryota > Metazoa > Arthropoda > Insecta > Coleoptera > Curculionidae > Pissodes > Pissodes strobi. The sequence continues at coordinate 51,967 of MU183035.1, read as the reverse complement.
ACTACCTGAATTGATTCCATTGTGTAGACAGAGCTTGGCAATGAACAATTGCCTTTTATGTTCTTGGTCTTGCAAAAGTTTCTGAAGCCAATCACGTCTCTCAGCATTTATATTTTCCATGAAATCGGCCAACATTTTATGTATTTGCTCCACTTCTGCCGTTTGTTGCCTTCCATATTCTATGGATTCATGGAATACAGTTCCAAAAATAGAATGTTATTAAACGTTCACATAATCCATCAATCAAAACGTCTTTGTTGATATACTTGTATTCTCTTCTATTCTCGAAGAACGCTTCAGTTTCTTCCCTTCACAGTCCTACTTCCGACACCAAATGTTGCGTTTTTCCCTTGGGTTCTGACAAAAGCACAACTTTTATTATTTTGAAATAATACTCTCTTTATTCCGTATCACTGCATACAAGTTAAAAACTATACTACTCTTATAATTTTACAACTAATAGGTATTTACAATCCGACAGTCAATGGTCAACTAACTGCAACACGCGTTTTGCGCGCTATTTGTATTCAGTGGAACACTGAATCGGAATATTCCGGGAGCCACCGCACCTTCTCTATTGTTCTCGTCCTTGGGCGCACGCTGCACTATACATCGAGAAAATAACAAAGCCATTAGAAATGTTCTCGGTATAGGTGATGCTTCATACGGAAATGTAGACGCGGCAAGGTATGTGTATCGGGTAGTCCAAAAAGTTACTGATGGTCGCGAGCCGTGGCAATAGTGATACACGTAATTTTTTACATAAAATTCAAAATAAGTCAAAAACTGATAGACCTAGGTTTAGAATATTATATATAAAACATATCTAGAATTTTTGGAGGAATTCAAAAATGCCCTAATATACAGGGTATTCTATTTAAAATAACAAAAAGCAATGTTGAACCTTGCCCATGAAACCTTGTACCAACACCCTGTATATACAAAAGTATAATATTTTAAAAGTCTAAATAAATCCAAACCACTTTTGTATTTAACTTTTTTGGTGGTACACCCCGTAGATTCTGGGATGAGGCGTTATCCCATAATAAGCGGGGAACCCTCTAACTACCTACATACGCTTTTATTGCAATCAGCCACTTATTTTGAAATAAGTACTTCAAATACTACCAGAGTACTTGAATTTCTTTACCCACGCAAGTTGACATCCGATCGAATTTTCCGGAATTGCAACCTGCAGGTAACTTGGCTCGCTCGGCCCTAATTTGGATATATGTTACGATAAAAATAACATCCTTTACCATCCTTATCGTAAAATATATGTTTTCTTATCTTTGTACATGGCGGATAAGTTAACTTCTAGTTTAGTTAAATTAAAACCGAAGGATGATGCCATTTTCAATGTATAAGCGATGTATTCCTTAAGATCATAAGATTATAAGGTAACCGTTACACGTAGATAACTAGCTTTGACATTAGAGATGTCTGCCGGTGTAAGCTCCAACTAAAATATATATTTGTCTCATGGCGGCAGTGAAATTGGTATCTAGAACATTCTGGTAAATGACACTAATGACAGTATGGACTAGTGATTCCAACATGGTAAACGTAGTATGGCAAAGTAGCGCCGACGTCGAATATTTTGCATTAGAAAATGCCACTTTGCCACTATAATATTATTTCAAACAGACACTTTTGGGCGTTTATTTTTAGCACTCTGAAACAGTCATCCCTGGCGTGTTATTTTGTGAGTCAGGTTTTCTGCGGGGGTGGCCGCAAACCGTATTACGGTAGGGCTTGCAAGGGGCGCGTTATTGCTTTTATAGGAATTTTCACCCTTCGGCTGCACAGCTGGAGGGTGAAAGTACATTTACGAGGGAATTAGGAAAGTTGAGATCATTAGGAATTTTTTGCTTTGGTTTTGCTTTGTTTGTTCCAATTATTTTTTTATTTTTTTTAAAGAGTTTCTTGAGAGGTATGCTTAGAAAGTTCTCTTTTCTATGGGAATATACGGGAAGTTTACCTAAGGCTTGGGATACTGTGGTGAATCGGGATACCCGAATTATTTTCTAGTACATGCAGGGCTATCCGTTATATAATTGGCCTAATACTCCTTCTCGGTGGTATGAGCACACTTCAGCAGTTTGACCAAAATCGTGACTGGTGCAAGGCCACAAGGTGAGTTTTTACCAGCTTTCACGCATGGTCCTCCGCCCGCTTCATTCGCTCCGAGGTGCAACCAAACACAACTAACTGGAACTAACCGAAATTTACAAAAAGAGACAAACATAACCTTAAAAAAAATAACGAAAACATGTCTTGCCCCCGACGGGAACTAAACGACTGAAAGTGATGTTAAGCGGCTAATATAGCATAGTCACAGAATAGTTGGCTATTCTGTGGCATAGTACCGCATACCTGTAAAGGATCTTAAAACGCTTGTTTAATAGGGCATAAACGACCACTTAACGAAAATTAAATTTTAAGGTTACATTCTTATATGTAAATCGTGCACGCATTGTTTCTTTAGATGTTGATAAAATTGGACGCCGCATGTGCTTCTATTTTGTTTTAATTTGAATACGATTGCGGTGAACAGTGTTGATATTTTCTTTTATTTGAAATATTATTATTTATTTTAATATTATTATTTATTAGCAAATGTGGCACCTCGGAAAACAACTCTTCATTCTTGGTCCGAGGAACTAATGGAGAAAACAAGATCTAATTGGCAAATATAATTACTGGCAAAAGTTTTTTCTGTACCAAGAAGCACCCTTGAGCGGAGAGTGAAAAATTTGAAGTAGACAACGAACTTGTTCGCGCTAAAAGGGAGAACCACTAGTTGGCTGGGTAAGAACTATGGAGAGCATGCCATGGATTAATGTCTACAGATGTGCGTAGGTTGGCGTTACAGTTAGCCTAAAGGAACAATTTAAAACACTATCTTAATGAAAATAAAGAAATAGCTGGTTGGGTTTGGCTCCGGTCATTTAAAAATGAGCGAGTCTGCTAGTAGTCGAGACTGATGTGTAAACATATCCTATAATGACATCGGTTGTAAATAAATGACAACAGCACGTTGTGTTCCCAAGCGGTCATCCATCCAAGTACTAACCACGCCCGACGTTGCCTAACTTCAGTGAGCGGACGACTGGGCATTTGAATGATACTTTTGACAGTTCGTCTAATTTAAAATAATAATATGCTTTCTTATCGTCTAAAATCTGTTTAAAAACAATTTTAAATGGCAAAACTGTATAAAAATCCGGAAATTCGGACCTTTTTAGGCCGATAGCCGTGAGTTCGGACGAATTTGTCGTGGATTTTGAAGCGAGCATTCATTTTAAATTCAATCGTCCATTAAAAATAAGCTGTGCCATGGATGCAAATACACTGCGAATACAATAATTAAAAAATAATACTTTTGACGGTTCGTTTAATTTAAAATATGCTTTTTATCGTCTAAAATCCGTTTAAAACGATTTTAAATGACAAAATTATATATAATACCTCCCTAGCAGCTAGAATTGGTTTGCGCATTTCCGTCCCATTTGCCGAGATTTACCCTTTTACCGCCGGGTAAGTTGTTTACACATCAAAAAGACATCACCTTTTCCTGAGGAGAACAGAAGCAATATCGGCAGCTCACGCTAGGGGCTTCAACAGAACAGCCGCGAGCCAGGCCGCGAGCAATTATTTTGATTTGCAACAAACAAAACTAAATACCAAAAGATGTGAATGGGAGAAACAAGACCAAAGAAAAAAAATACCAGGAAGAATCAAGAATCAAAGAAAACCTATGAAGAAAATCATGAGTGCTTTTATTGTGAAGTAGATTTTCTAAGCAGCAAATCTGGTGACCAGTGGATTCGGTGCACTTCCTTCCAGAGATGAGTCCGACGAAGCTTGCAGAGTATCAGGCTACGGAGCCAGTTATTTCATATGTGATCTGTGCTTGGAAATATAATCCCATTTTTAGAAGCACTACTGATCCCCATATAATAATATATTCCTAAATTGGAAATTAAAAAAATCCTTCTATGTTTAATACTTTATATGTTATGTTTATTTTTTGAATAAAGTTATTTTGGTCCATCCATCATGAGGGTTGCCCGCGATTTGTACTTTTTCCTTAAAACCAGGTCCAAACCTTAATTATCTGATTTTAGGTAAGCTTCCCCTACTATGCGGGGCTTCTGAGATCACGTAGGTAGCTAATATAGTCGCATAATAAGTTGCACGATATTTTTTTAAAAAACGCTTGACAGGCTTGACTTATATTAAATCGAATCTTGCTGCACAACATGAGCGAATTCTTCTCGCATATAATATTGGCAGTTTTTGAGATATTGTCTGGAAATTGTATATACATTCTAATTTATTGATGATGTTGGCTCTTGAGTTCTCATTTTTTGTTCTTTAAACATGCTATTTAATTTGATGATTAAAGGAAAGTAAACTATCCCAACTGCATACGAAAAATCAAAATATTATACCAAAAAATTACATTAATTAGTTCTGTGTACCATTGAGGATATGTCGTGACATGATGTATTTATTGCATAAAAGAAATTTTTATTTTATCAAATTTTGAAAATTATTTAGCAATCCCTCGTATAATCTCGAGACGGTATTTAATGTCTTCACCAAGGAAATAGGGTGCATATTGCATTCTAAACTACTTCTTCAAGGTTCACTGAATATTTTAATTTGGGGGAGGGTAATTATTATTATTTATCGATAATCACACTGCTCAGGACGTAAAATACGTGTAAATAAACACACGTAGCGTCGACTGGCAATAGCACTGCGACTGCGACAAGGTGCACAATTTTAATTGTTTATTTATCAACAGGTGGAGAAAATACATTTAATTCCAATCTGTATTCAGTACATACAAACTGACAAAATTCAAACGCATTGCTTAAGGATCTCTTTCTCTCGAAGGCAAGTTTTATCAAGTCGTGCACGGATGTCAGATTGCGGTCTTCATTGAAACCGATTTGAAATAAAACTTTCGGGTTTGGATGCAGAAGGATACATATCAACCACTGTTCTTATATTTTATATGGATAAATTTTGGTTGACAATGGAAATTAGACGATAGTGATGATTGGCGTTAAATTACTTATAACTTCTTCCAAATTATTGTTAATAAAGTTAATAAGGTGATCTAAACATTTATAAAATTCCATTCTATAAAATTCTTTAAAAGAAAGATCTGCAGGACTGAAGATGCAGGTGCAGTAGATAGTTCTCCTTTTTCAATAGAGGTGGGAACTGACGAAGCTGTGGTTTATGGGAACTGTCCAGGTTGAGGCGGTAGATCAACTAATGAGTGTGAGAATATCACAGACAAAGATCGCGAGGGTTTGCAAACATTGATGATTATCCCAAGATTTCCAAGCAGATGGGGTCTGAAAAGTCTGAATCACAACCAACGACATCGGGCTTGAGTATTTTCAGTTTTAATGCACATTGGACGACCATAAACGCAGGTCTTATTGATTACTTCTCTTGCAACAGGGGGATTACGAGATTAGATATAAATTTCAAGATTGTTTCCTCAGAAAACTGAACAACGCAGATATTTTAGATGGGACTGGTTAATATTTTTAGAATCTACTGGAAAGCTTTAGTGTTATATATGTATTTTAGTCGAATCTGATCAACCTATAAATCAAAACCAATTGCAAAAAGGCTTTAAGGGCTGGAAAAATGTATATTCCAGAATTGCGAGGCACAAAATGTCAAAAGATCATTTTGCAGCTATTTCTGGTTTAGTGAACTATAAAAAAAACTAGGCAAATGGATAAGATATTTTTATATTGCCAAACATGAAAAATGAAACGGCGATCCTAGGAATGGGAATTTTTTTAGGAGTTTTGATCTCTTAACTAAGTTTGATCCATTTCTAGAAGAGCACATAAGAATATACGATAACCCAAGCAGCGGAAACGTTTCACATTTATCTTCCACCACGTATAAAGGACTAATAAGTTTACTAGGGTCGAAGGGACTACAGAAAATACTGTCAGAAATCAAAGAAGCCACCTATTATGGAATTACTGCCATGCCGATCATCTGTCCGTAGTTATCGGGTCCGCCCCAACAATTGGTGGTGTACAGGGTTATTCATTATATTTTGACACCCACCTGCAGCTGTAATTGCAGGTAATACAAAAAGAACTTAAATACCAAAGTTGTCCGTAGTTATCAGGTCCGTCTCAACAAGTGGTGGTGTACAGGGTTATTCATTATATTTTGACACCCACTTGCAGCCGTAATTGCAGGTAATACAAAAAAAACTTAAATTCAAAAGTTGTGTGGTTTTTTATATATTATCTTTTAGAAATATCAAAAGAAAAAAATTGCCTGTCAAATATCAAAAAACCGCATAACCTTTATATTATTGTGTATTTGGATTGTGCGAAAAAGTCTAGACATATTTCATGAATAATGTCCTATACCTATCTCTAACGGTTTTTGAAATATTAAAATCGACCATTTACCAAGTTTGACAGCTTGTAAAATCTAAACGGCTAAAAATAGAACAAAACAGTTTGCAGTTTCCTGTATTCGATTTTCATAAGCTATCGCATGACACTAACTTTAGATTTAACCAGAGATTAAAAAATCCCATATAATTTAAACCTGTGGTTAAATAAAAAGTTGATGTCATACGATAGCTTATGAAAAATCAATTTTGTTCTATCTTTAGCCATCTAGTTTTTACAATCTGTCAAGCTGTCGGTAAATGGTCGATTTTCAACTGTCAATATTTCAAAACCCGTTAGAGATGGGGATATTATTATGAAATATGTCTAGAGTTTCTCGCACAATCCAAATATGTAATAATATACAGAGTGTTCCATTAAAAAAAATTAAGGTTATGCGGTTTTTTCACATTTGACAGGCAATTTTTTTCTTTTGAAATTTAAAAATATTAAAAACCATACAAGTTTTGAATTTAAGTTTTTTTTTGTGTTACCTGTAATTGCGGCTGCAGGTGGGTGTCAAAGTCAAAATATAATGAATAACCCTGTACATGAATGATTTTTAATGTTTGTTCATATAGAAAAACACGATGCCAAATATTTTTTCGATACTCTAATTTCGATTTTAGACAATCATGGTGACAATGCAACTAATATGAGCGGAGTGTATTCGGGAGTACAAGCTAGATTTAATGAAACCAACAATACAGCAACCTGGGTACCATGTGAAACTCACAGTCGCAATTTAGTGGGTACGGCGGTAGCAGAAAGCTGCTTAGAAGCAGTACTTTTTTTTTGGAATTGTGCAATTACTATACACATTCTTCGCAGCGTTCCCTCAAGGACGGTCTACACTACGTCCCTTGGGAAGTAAAATTTGTATAAAAAAAATCTGACACAAGATGTGCAGCACGCTATGAGGCTGTAAAAACATTACGTTCCCAGTATGATAATATACGTGCTATACTTACCAATATTTCGAATTGGAAACGTACGAAACCAACAATAGGAAATGAGGCACAAAATTTATTAATAAGATGGATACTTTGGAGATGGCATTAATGTCGGTAATTTGGGAAGATCTACTGAAACACATCGATATTGTTAATAAAGCTCTTCAAGAACCTGGAATCGAGTTTAACAATGTGGTGCGACTTTACGACAGTTTAATTCAATATTTATTACAATGTGGAACTAATGAGAAGTATAATAATTTTTACCTGGTGAGAAAAGAACTTCTAACGCAATCACAGAATCTGAAAACTTATTTTTACAATTGATGACAGAAATTCGAAGAAAAATAGAAGGCTCATGAAAGCAAACGATCAATCGCTGAAAGTCTTGGAACTCGCGAGGCAACACTACAAAAACGACTTAGGAATGGAACTATTCCTAAATCTCTTGGACGTTTTAAATCAACCTTTTCTCCAGAGATGGAACTTCAACTGTCCCAATACTGCAGAGACTTGGATAGTGTATTTTACGGTTTAACAACTTAAACTTTGTGTGAGCTTGTATTCCAGTGTGCTAAAAGAAACAGTATTGATTATAGGTTTAATAAAGGATCAAAAATGGCAGGAAAAACTTGGTTAGGTCATTTTGTAAAAGGCACCATTTAAGCACTCGAAGTGCCGAAACACTACTCCAGCTAGAGCATCAGGTTCAATGAAGTTCAGGTGAAAAACCTTTTTCGATAACCCAAAGAGGGTGATCGAGGAAAAGCACATACCAGTGAATCTGGAATTCTGACAGTACCAAATAAAATATCCAAGGTTATTGCTCCAACCGGTAAAAAGGCAGTGAGTAAAATAGTTTCTTGTGAGAGGGCTCAATTGATTACCGCTGTATGTTGCATGAGTGCGGGTGGAAAATATGATCCACCTGCCCTTATATTTCTTTGAAAACGAAACCAAGATGAGCTACTCAATGGAGCCCCTGCAGGCACCCTACTTATGACATCTGGGATGAGAATCCAACACATGAAGTTCCTATAATGTTGATATTCGACAATCATTCGAGCCATATTAGCTTAGCTGCAATTAATATATGCCCCGAGTACGGAATTTTACTATTGAGCCTACCACCAAACAGCAGCCACCGCTTGCAGCCGCTAGACAGGGAATTTTTTGGTCCTTAAAAGACAGTGTATAGACAAGAATGTGAAAAATGGCATGTGTCTCACCCAGGGTGGGCTATTACACCATTTCAAATAGCCGAATTTTTTGGAAATGCTTTATCCAGAGTGGCTTCTATCGAGAATACTGTCAGTGCATTTAGAGCAAGTGACATTTGGCCATATACAATCCCGATATTTTCTACCCCCGAAGATTTTGCACCTACAAATTTTACTAATAGACTATGGTCTGTTATTGCTAAATCCATTTTAGAAGATCCATCAAGCCTTGACTCAAACGAAGATCTACCACTAGTTTATATCAAGCAGCGTGTCAATCAAAATGACTAAGCAGACACATTTAGTCCACATTAACCAAAATGAGCTGGCTTCTACGTGCAAGGCGGAAAATTCAGTCCTCATTAACAAAAGTGAGCTGGCCCCTACTTTTAAGGAGAAAATATTGGTCGATCCTATTAAGTCACCAGCTAAATCTTGTATGGCCTCTATACCCATAAAAATAGTTGGACATCTGAAACCGAATATCATTCATCTTTTCTAGTTTCTCCACAAGCCATAAAACCTTATCCTAAAGCAGACGCCAATGTTAAAAAGGTTAAAAAGCCTAAAAAATCTGAAATCCTAACTGAATCATCCTTCACACAGGAGTTGGAAAGACTGAAGCTGGAAAAAGAGGTGGCTGAAAAAGCTAAGGCAGGTAAGCCAAAGATAGGCGGTGATAACGGTAAACCACGAAAAATAAAACAGACAGAAACAGAAAAGAAAGTTCCCTGTCCAAGATGTAATGAGTTGTATCAAGATCCGCAGATACATGTCGAGAGTGGTGTCACGAGGACTGTATCGTGTATGCAGGACTTGGAGATTTTATTTGTGCCATCTGTGACAGTGACTCTGACTAGATACCTACGTAATGACTTTTTTTTAAATGTGTACTCTTATACGTCTTCGTGCCTATTGTTGTACTCTCAAAAGTTTATAAGAGTACGCATTTACAGCATTAACAAGAAAAACTGTATTTTGCAAAATGTTGCTATTTTCGACATTAAATATTTTCTGTTTATAGTTAATACAATAAAGAAACTGTCTTTAACAAAATGGTGGGCTTATTTGTTTATTTGTTTAATCTGTAACGTAAAGCTCATTAAGTGCGTACTCTTATCTGACCTTTCCCTATAATGCATTTCAGGCTGGAAACTTTTTCAAATATGTGCAAAAAACCCATAGATCAGGTATGTTGAAAAATCGAATTTTATCATCATCATTATTTCTGAAATTTTTCACTATAACAAAACATCTCCACCTAATTATTGTTGTTCTAAAACTAGGTTATGCAATAAAAGAAAAATTGATTAGCTAGCGATTTTGATTATTATTTTTTTTAATTGTTCCACTTCCTGGATCTTTTATTACTTCATTAAATATATGACCACGTGAAATGCCTAGTTACTCTTGGGTCTTAGTAACACCCACAATATGTAAATTCATACCAGTGTCTATATTCCTACTAAAATAATAAAATAATCGGCTCTATTCCTTGCTTCGTTCTCGTGTAAAATGTAAATAGATTCTTTGTCTCGACAATCGCATATGACTGTACAACTTAACAATGTTGTTGTTCTTGTTGGTTATCTTTCTGCCTTCGGCCCATTGTTATCTCTTTGCTCGACAGCTTGAAAAATGCATTCAACTTTGAAAGATAACGACAAGCTAATTATAGATCAAGCAGGAAATAAGAATGTAACTTCAGCAACGAGAAATAGATATAATGCTGCTATTGAACAGTGGACTGACCACTCCGTTGCGTGTCAGAGCGTGCATAATAATTATTATGTTCGTTATATTGACAGAACTGGCATCTGCTTAGAGTATTTATGTGGATTTCTATTTTGATTGATTCAGTTTTATAGAATACTAGTTCTGCCAATTGGAACTGAGAGTTGGCTGATTGACACGTTGGAATATATTAAAATAGTTTTTGTCGCTTCGCAGCGATGAAATAAAAATATGGAACATAGGGTTCCCAACCGTCCCGGTTTGGCCGGGATTAACCAGGAATCAGAAAGTTTGTCCCGGCAAAAAATTTTCCTTGGCCGGGACTTAAAAAATCCCGGAAATCCTGAACTTAACAATATTCAGAAATTTTCGTTTGTACGCAACGCTGCGCACTGCGATGACCGGCGCGACGTCTATTTTGTTATTTGCGCTTTGCCCACGAGAAGTCGAGTGGGGTGATTTCGCGACGGTCGGCACTATTATTTGAAAACGTAAAATCCACAGGGGCGGCTCCCCAATATGTGCGCCCGTGCGCGCGTACTGCCTGCGAAAATAAATAGCTGGTGTTCGGCGCTCAAGTTAGATGTATTTTCATCATGCAAGCAGGTCGGGAATGTTCGTAAAATCACGCAAAGTAAAGGGCCCATCCGTGCGCTATTCTGATCCACACTTTCTATTTTAATGTAGTAATAATTTGTAATACTCACGTTTATTACGGTTTACTCGAGTTGAGCGTTTTTTGGGGAGCTGAGCGGTGAAATTCTTTTTGCTTGGTTGAAGCTTGTCCCGCTATTAATTAGCTGTATAAACTTGTAAGTGTACGTAATATTATATAGTGTTTTATATTTTTATTTATATGCTATTATTCTACTGTCATCTTTTTACCATATCAAACTTAGATATTTTTTTTGCACGTTTTCGACCATCTCATGAATTTTTGGCGAATTTTATCGATTTTTAGTTACAATAAACTGTTTCAATGGTTTACGCTTCTGGAATCGATAAGTACACAGGGTGATCCCCTATAATGTCGCCCCCCTATAACTTTTTTATTTTAAGTGTCCAAAAAAAAAATAAAAATATGGTTATGTAGGTACCGAAAAATACCTTTTTTCTGCGTATAAAAAATATTGAAAAAATTATCAGTATACAGGGAAAACCAAAAAAATTAGATTAGATGAAATTCTAAGCATATTTTATGTATCATGTTATACCTCTAAAGTTAGAAGTTTCACAGCTATAAACAGTTGAAAATCGGTACTTTGGCTACTTTTCACCTTGGTAGCAAGAAGATCATCAGAGATGGAGTAAAATAAATTTCACATTCCTATCTTAACTTTTCAAGAGCTATCTGACGGTACTAACTGGCAGGCGGTACCATGGGTACCAAATCTGGTACCTCGGTAGGTACCATAAGTTAGCACCATCAGATAGCTCTTGGAAAGTTAAGATAGGAATGTGAAATTAATTTTACTCCATCTCTAATGCTCTCCTTGCTACCAAGGTGAAAAGTAGCCAAAGTACCAATTTTCAACTGTTTATAGCTGTGAAACTACTAACTCTAGAGGTATAACATCATACATAAAATATGCTTAGAATTTTACGAGGAATCGAAAAATAAATTCATATATAGAGTGTTCCATTGAAAAAAAATTAACTTTTTGTTTTTCCCTGTATACTGATCATTTTTCCAATATTTTTTATACGCAGAAAAAAAGTATTTTTCAGTACCTACATAACCATCCTTTTAATTTTTTTGAGACACTTAAAATAAAAAAGTAAAAGGGGGGCGACATTATAGGGGATCACCCTGTACCTACTTAGTCATTTCTTTAAGTGCGCAACAATTGCCGTTCAAGAGAGCCCCGAATCGTTGTTTTTTAAACGATTTTACCGACTTTTGAGTAAAAATTGGGCGTGGCACCCCCAAATTTATTTTTCTTGGAACGAGCCGCCACGGTAAAACTATTGTCCCGGAAGCATATTTATACATTTCCCCATACGTTGGCACCAGGGTGCTGAAAACGGTGAGCCTTTGTGAACAATAATTACGCTACAAAAGCTCACTGATTTCGGCACCTACGTAACTGGCTATCATAGGCACCAGGGTGTTGAAATCGGTTAGGTTTTGTAAGCGTTTGTAGCGCTACAAAAGCTCACTGATTTGGGCATCTGGAATATGCTGTTATATAATATTTCACTTTTCGCATGGCCCTCCGGTCGCTTCGCTCGCTATGGGGGCTTAAGGAAAGGAAACTAACTAGGTGCTAACACAAATTAACCCAAGACATACCCAAAATCAAGAAAAAAACTGTTTAGAAACTTAACCTAAAAAAAAGCAACGGGGTTTGAACCCGGACCGTCCAAGTGAGACCCAGCCATCTAGACCTCTCGACCACGAGGGCTCTTGACGAAAATTGATTGCATGGCGAAAACATGGTGCGATTAGGTGCCCAAATCAGTGAGCTTTTGTAGCGCTACAAACGCTTACAAACCCTAAACGATTTCAACACCCTGGTGCCGTCATATGTTAGGATGTGTAAATATGCGTCCCGGAATGGCCGATGCTTAAGTTGGGAACCCTAATGGAACACTAGAAATATCTGAACCTGAATTTAATGAAATTTTGTACGCTTAGGTTCGAAAATGTGCTTGATTTAACGCTGTTGCCAAATTTCCCGTTTATCAATAAACAATAAATTAATTTAAACGTTGATACAAACTAAATGAGGTGTTTAAAATGTTGTCCGCTTATATCATTATCGAAAGCCAAACTGCGAAAAAACATTTAAAATAATTAGAAGGATGCCAGTTTCCTCGATTCTTCTACAATCTCTTTCTATCCCGAGCTTTATTTAAATCATCTAGGCCAATGGCTTAGTTTTGAAAACCACGTTTTTGTGGTGGCCCCATAAGAAGTGATCGAGGGACCACAAAGCCGGAGACCGAGTTGGTCACTTCATTGTACCGCTTGCTTCGCTCGCTCCAGGGGCGCAACCAACAAAAACTAACCAAAATTAACCCAATACATAAAAGGCAGATATATTTAATGCACATTTATATTACAGTCGCCCTATAGCGAGGAGGTAGCGCGGATGGTGTTAGTGTTGTTGCTTCCGAGATGAAGGACCAGTAAAGAACGATTGAAATTCTTGTCATCATGTATTTCTGACGGAAGCCACAAGCTTCTTCAAATTGATAATGCTTCTAGTTATTGCAGCGAACAGAAAGTAATTAGTGATGATGGCAAAATTCTTACAATATAAGACGGCAATAATTCAGCCAATGGACCCAAAAGCAATTTGCTTGACAAAACTTTTTTACAGCAGAAGTCTTTTGGCTGAAATTTTTGTCAAATAAAGAAAAATATGTCGTAAAGTGCCTCAAAAGCTAAGTTGAAGCTTTTTAGGTACTTTGCGACATCTTTTTCTCCATTGGCCAAGAAACATTGTAAAAAAGCTTTGTTAAGCGAATTGCATTTTGGTCCATTGGCTGAATTATTGCAGTCTTATTCGGACATGCTGTATGCTTGCTTCATGCTGCTTGGGAAAAGGTACCAGCCAGTTCCTTATAAAAATGCTGGAAGAAAATTTTGAAACCAAACAATGACAATGACTTGAAGTAAGATCCTGAAGATTGAATCCTTTTAAGTGTTATGCAACAGCAGCTCCTACGTCCAGTAGCAGAAGAAATCGATTTGGTTTCTTAAATGATTCATAGCATTGGGAATGTTGACATACCGGCTGGTGAAGCTATTGATTGGATTGATGGTGATGCCATATTGGTTGAGCAAGAAAATTTAATTTAAGAAAATGATGTTGATCTGATAGAAATTACCAAGATGCTCTAAATGCCCAAATCTTACTTTACAGTGGGCTACAGAGAATAACGTATCACGATATTATGATGCTACAAACCCTTAAGAAAATTGCTTCTGAAAAGCTGTAATAGCATAACAGTCAGCAGAGTAAAACCACTAACTTTTTTCAATCGGTGCAGAAAAATGTAAAAGAGGGTGGACAAAATTTAGATGAATGTGGTGAGAATAATGTGAAAGGAAATGAACGAAATAATGATTAGTTATTTTTATTATGTATGTATTACATATTTCGTTGTATATATTTAGTATACATATATGTTGTACTCTAAAGGATGTTTTAATATACTGTTTACTTTGCTTGAATACAGCATGTTATTTATTTTTATATAATTTTAAAAGTGAACTATAAAATGTCTTGATAATCCAAATAATTTAAAACCCGAATTGGTCTGGTTTTAATTGATTCGGATTATCGCAACACCACTGTATATATTTTTTTATGATTAGACATACGAGAAGGCACTTACTGAAAGAGGGTAATAAATGGATGAAGTAGTGAACTATAGACAACGAATATAAACTT